>LBNU01034969.1:16298-31725 GCA_014162995.1 Artemisia annua
TGGGTTAGGTGAAGTGGATTTGGGCGGTGGATGTGACTGAGATGGTGGGGGAGGTGAGGTGATGGATTGCAGGCAAGTTGGAAGGGGTGGGGGAGGGAAGAAAGGTCGGGGTAGGGGTGGGTTTGAATTAGTTATAAAAGGGGGGTTTGGGCTGGTGAAGGGTGTTAGGCCAAAGAAAGGAAATGGGCCAAAGGGTTTATTGGGTGGGTTGTGTTTGCTTTGGATTTGGACTTGGGTTTTTTATAACAAAGGGTATCCGTTTGGTTTGTAGTGTATAATAGCCCAAGGACCAAAAGTGTAAATTCTGTTTTTCCAGGGACTGAAGTTGACAACTTTCCAAACTTATCAAAAGGGTTATTCTTGCCAAGGTTGAATAATATAAGGACCACTTTTGATAATTTCTAATTTTACAACTCCAGGGACTAAATCTGCCAACTTGAGAAACTTCAGGGACCAAACCTGTAAATTCTCCAAATTTTACACCCAAGGACCATTTGTGATAACTTTTAATCTCTAAGGACCATAAATGACTTTTTCACCCAAAATTATTTGCTTAGGGGCCATTTTTGCCAAATTTGAAACTTGAGGGACTAAATGTGTAATTTTTACAAACTTGCCACCAAAGGACTAAATATGATAATTTGTGATTTCAAAAAGACCTTTGATGACTTTTTATTGAAAATTAATGCTTAGGGACTAGTTTTGTCAATTCTTGATAATTGAGGGACTGAAAATGCCAATTATGCAAACTTTGGTTGTTTTTCATTTGTTTTTAAACATTTTGTATCTAAAACATATAAAACACACTTTTGGAATATTTTTACTATTTTGATGCATTATTGGGTGTTTTTGGATGTTTTGGCAGTTCAAATGAGATCAAAATGATGAGTATTTACACACTCATCAAGGACAAAGCTTTGGTGGGTCTCTCCATTAAGTGGGATTAAAGGATTGAGCCTACATTAGGGGCTGTTTATTTTTTTGTTAGCTAAGGGGAAAATGGGTCCCACATTTCATTGCATCATCTTAATGGGGAGAGGCTTATATTTCACACTCTCCACATATAGATGAGATAGTGGAATTAGTGGGCCCAAATAGGAAAAGTAATAATATTAAATAGATGGGTCCCATGTTCCTTCCACTAAGAGAAAAAAAAGAAACATAGCCGGCCCCGTTTGGTTCGTTGTAATTGGACGTAATTTGATGTAATTGTAATTTGATTACATTACGTAGTGTGTTTGGTTTACAAAACGGATGTAATTGTAATTCAAATTACATTACGTAGGCCGTTTGGTTTGCAATGTAATTGTAATTCAATCCTTCCAATTACATCAAGGGAGGTAATTCAGATTACATAGCAAGTTGGATGGAAAGTTTTGAATTACGTTGTAATTCAGTATTTTATAATTCAAAGTATCAGTAATATTATAATTATGATTATTAAAAAATATTTATTATTATTATTATTATTATTATTATTATTATTATTATTATTATTATTATTATTATTATTATTATTATTATTATTATTATTATTATTATTATTATTATTATTATTATTATTATTATTATTATAATATTACTTTTAATATTAATAATATTTTATTATTATTAATATTATTATTATTATATTATTTAATAAATAATATTAAATGATTTATTATTTAATAAATAAATATTATTATTTTATTATTATTAATATTTTATTAATAATATTTATATTTTATTATTATTATTATTTTGTTTTATTATTTATTATTATTATAATAATAATAATTATTATTATTACTTTTATTATTAATAATATTTTATTATTATTAATATTATTATTATTATATTATTTAATAAATAATATTAAATGATTTATTATTTTATAAATAATAATATTATTATTTTATTATTATTAATATTTTATTAATAATATTAATATTTTATTATTATTATTATTTTATATTATTATTATTATTATTATTATTATTATTATTATTATATTACTTTTATTATTAATAATATTTTATTATTATTATTATATTATTTAATAAATAATATTAAATGATTTATTATTTAATAAATAATAATATTATTATTTTATTATTATTAATATTTTATTAATAATATTAATATTTTATTTATATTATTATTTTATTTTATTATTTATTATTATTATTATTATTATTATTATTATTACTTTTATTATTAATAATATTTTATTAATATTAATATTATTATTATATTATTTAATAAATAATATTAAATGATTTATTATTTAATAAATAATATTATTATTTTTTTATTATTAATATTTTATTATTATTATTATTATTATTATTATTATTATTATTATTATTATTATTATTATTATTATTATTATTATTATTATTATTATTATTATTTTCTGAATTACATTACGTTGCGAGTTAACCAAACACAATGACAGATTTCATCAATTACAATTCCAACATATTACAATTACAACACATTCCAATTCTTTGAATTACAATTCATTCAAATTACAATTCCTTCCAAAGATTACAATTCCTTCAAAAACATTCTGCGAACCAAACGCACCGTAAGTGTTTCATATGGAAAAAAGAAACACCCCTTTTAAGGGTATTATACACGATCAGTATTACTCAAATTGTAATCATTTTAATTTATATATAAAAAAAATAAAAAAATAAAAATTGCTAACAACAACCCATTGGGTATTGTTTAAGCATTCCATATAAAAAAAGCACATTTAATAACTCATGTATTCTATAATTATATACTTTTAATTATTTTAAACATGGAATGTGATGTTAAGTATAAAATGTTTAGAGATAATTAAATGCTAATTTTTAATTATAAAATGTTTAAATAACACATAGTGAGTTGGTGTTAAAAAAAAAAGAAAAAAAAAAAAGAAAAAAGAAATAAAAAAAGAGAAAGGTATGCAATTTTTTATAAGCAGCAGAGAGAAGAGTTTACAAAAGTACCAAACATCGTCTACAACCTAAAATAAGTAACAACACATCCATCTTTGACTTCAACTAGATAAAGTAGCTTTGAAAAAATAATTAGGCTGGGCACTAACGTGACCCAATTTGCATCATCATTCCGGCTGCCACCTCAGCTTTCTCTCTCTTCAACTCATTTTCACCTCTCTCCTCACTAACGTGACCCAATGTATATTCAACGTTCAAAAAGGAATAAATACACAGCTCTTCATGTTTTGAATTCGGTCACCAAGACGCTCGAATTAGAATTTTGGAACGGCGACCGAATTCCCCACTAGGGGGTCGACCGATTTCGAATTCGGTCGTGAGAAGTGCTCGACCGATTTATTCAACCCCTCAGTGGGCAGCCTTAAAACCACATTTCGTAACAGGAAGTGTTAACTTTAAAGTCATCTTTTGAAAAGTAGTAACAAACCACTAAAAAACATGTCACTCCCATCAAGAAGCAACCTCAAATCCATCTAATCATCATCCACCATAAATAATAAATAAATACTTCCATAAAACCCCACCTAGGTGCTATAAAAACCAATCTTCATTCTTCATTTTTATCAGTTTTAAGAAAACCCCTTTAAGAAAAATGTCATTTTGGAAATGGGGTTTTGTTATCTTGGTGTTAATGTCAGTGTGTGATGCAGATTCAGTTAGTGACCAAAAGAAGGACTTGGTCACTAATTTGCCTGGTCAAAATTTTAATGTGGACTTTGCACAGTATGCTGGCTATGTGACTGTGAATGAAGAAAATGGAAGAGCTTTGTTTTATTGGTTGACTGAAGCTACTCAAGATCCTGCTTCCAAGCCTCTTGTCCTTTGGCTTAATGGAGGTCTTTTTTATTTTTATTTTTATTTTATTTTTATTTGAGTTTGAATTTTTGTTTTAGATGGTTTTTTGTAGTGGTTATTTTGGATTGTTGTGGTTAGTGGGTTGTTAGAGATGATTAAGTTTTGGTTTTGTATGGTTTTGGGACTTTGGATCACTAACTAGGGTGTTTGGGGTTTCTTATCATAACTGCTTATGTGCTTATTAGCTTATTTTTAAGCAGAAAGCTCATAAGCAATATTGGGTGTTTTGATAAAACTGCGTATTTGCTTACTATACACGAAACTAAGCGTTAGAACTTAGAAGATATGCAGGTTGGTACCTTCATATTATTAAGCACATAAGCACTTTAAAAGAAGCAATCCCAAACACCCCTAATGTGCAGTTTGAAACTGCTTACTTAAAATGACTTAGTATACTCACAAATAAGTGGATAACTAATCGCGAACGCTAAAAATAAATGCTTATTTTCTTTATTACTAATAAATCAAGTTTTGATAATCAATACTAGACATGAGACAATCCCTTGTTAAAAGTTGCTTATTGTGATCTGATATATTAGATAAGCAGTTATGAGGGTATTTGAGATTGTTTATCCAAACTACTTATTGGATTACTTGTTAAATATACCTGTTATGAAGTTGCTTCCAAGCCCGTAATAAGCAGATAAGCAATTTTATTACGCAGCAATTTTACCTGTGATTTGGTTTTCTGTCGTTTATAGGATTTAAATTTGTTTTCACTTAATTTGAGTTGAGTTGCTCACTAAAATGTTTGTTTAGGACCTGGATGTTCATCTGTGGCGTTTGGGATGGGTGAAGAAGTTGGGCCATTTCATGTCAACGCTGACGGAAAGTCTGTTTACTTGAATCCATACTCTTGGAACACTGGTGAGATTTTATATACATTTCTTACTTAATTTAGTATGATCTTTATTATTTTGAAAATTGTTTAATACTTGTGAATCGCTTTGCAGTGGCAAATTTATTGTTTCATGATTCCCCTGTTGGGGTTGGCTATTCTTACTCAAACACCTCTTCGGATATTAAAAGCAATGGAGATAAAAGAACTGGTATAACTTCAAATTATTATTATTACACGCACACACGACCTCATATGTGTGTACATGTGTCTGTTTTTTTATGATGTTCATGTGCTTATTCATATACTTATGTGTTGCAGCTGAAGATTCACTTCAATTTCTATTGAATTGGCTTGAAAAGTTCCCTCAATATAAAGGAAGGGATTTCTATATTACAGGCGAGAGCTATGCAGGTAAACAAGTGTAACATATAAAACCTGTAGACATTTAGTCAGAAAATGGACATTGGTTTATCATACATTTAAATTTTCACATGTTGACAATAATTCTTTGTACGTTTTGGTCATTAGAATAGATAATTCAACTTGTAACAAAATTTATGTTGATTTTAACTTTCAAGTTACTTGGTTTGACCACAATATTTCGTTTAGTAACGTTGAAAGTACTACTTCTATTGTTTTATTTATGCAAGCTGATTAGATTGTACTTTTTGTCAGGACATTACGCTCCTCAGCTAAGCCAAGCCATTGTGAGATACAACAAAGCTAACCCTGGAAGTCCAATTAATCTTAAGGGTTACATGGTACTGATTTCTCACTGACCAAATCTTTGTTACTAGCAATACCCTCATTTTATTTTATTAAGATGGAACATCTATTAAATGCAGGTGGGAAATGCTCTAACAGATGATTATAGCGATCATGTTGGACTTTTCCAGTTTATGTGGTCAGCTGGTATGATTTCTGACCAAACTTACAAGAAACTGAACGCCTTATGTGACAAAGAATCATTTATTCACCCCTCCCGCGAGTGTGACCAGATAACTGATATTGCTTATCAAGAAATGGGTAACATCGATCCTTATAGCATCTTTACTCCTCCTTGCACTGCTACTGGTGTAACTAAGCGACTTCTGAGAAGATGGCATGTGAGTATACACTCTTTTAATTGCCTCAAATAATTGCTACACTTCGAGATTTTGGAGTTTTCCCTTAAAAAACACTAGTTAACATGCCCCGTGTTCTATGTAAAAGAAACTATTACCGGTTTATAGTATTCTTGAGTTATAAGTACTCGTTATTCATATAATCAATAATGGAATGTCTTGTTGTATTGCAGAAGGTCGGGCATATTGGGCAGAGTTACGATCCATGCACAGAACAACACTCCACGATTTACTTCAATTTACCTGAGGTTCAAGCAGCACTTCATGTTTATCAAAGTAACACGTCAAGGAAATGGGAAACCTGCAGGTATTTATTGCTTATAAAATTTAGGCGAGCAATCAACCATCACATGATATCATAGTCTTGTTTAATCTGATGATTTAATTATTTTATTTCATGGGTCCAATTAATATGTGATTTTTAGGTCTGAAATTAGAATAAATTTAGGTGGTACCACAATATAAAGACGGGGAAAATGATATGTGAGCTAATCGTACCTAACCAGAGATAGCTCCATGCACGCCATTAAATTAATTTGCACTGCTTCAAGCAAACTTGCAAGCTAACTTTAGTAAATTACCTGTTTGCACGTTACCATTATTACATTTTAATGATCCTGTTGATTCTTCTTTCATTATGTGTTATTGAAGAGATTATTTGACTAATAGTCAAAAAACTCAAAAGTCAAAACACTTGCATTAAGATACTTGTGGCAACAAAGGAGTCACAATTTTTATGGAAGGGATAAGGGAAGAAATTTGCAATATTCTTTGTCCATTGTTCAAATAAGTACATTACATTTGTAACATTTGGATTCAAGACCTCCAATTACAAAATAATCGTTCATGGAAAAGTTCTGTCAGATCTTGTACTTGCTAATCATGATCATTTTTGGCCAAATTTTGCGGAGTACACTGGTACTTTCTAAGCTAAAATAAATAACAATGGTTACGATATACAATTATTCAAGTTCTGCAAGCATGTGCTATTTTTGGATTTTGCAACTAAATTGGGTGATACAGAATGGCATTTACAACAGCTTAAACAGCAACTCATACAATTTAAAAGTTTTCGTTGAATGTTCTAATCAGTTTCTTATTTGACACGCTAATTTTTTTTCTGAGCATAATAGTTTTTGTAGATCTTGACATGGTTATCATATCATAAAGATATACACATATAAAGAGTTCGAATGAAGTTAGTAATATATAATTATGCTGTTTAACCTTATAAAACTAGATACCGTCTATTCTGGACACGTAGGTAGTAACGACCCATAACTTCCACACTTTTAACCACTAATACTCCTCAATATGATCATATCTCAAAATTAACATATTAAAGTAGTATTTCATGACCATTAACAATTTAATATTGTTATGCAGTGGTGTTGTAGGGGCTTACTGGCAAGATTCGCCGATATCTGTGCTTGATGTGTATCAAGAACTTATAGCTGCAGGACTTCGCATTTGGGTATTCAGGTTCTTTTTCATGCTTCTGTCATAACTTTCGGAAGTAATGCCCAACCAATTTGCGTATTCTTACATTGGATAAGTTTATTTTGTGATAGTGGTGATACGGATGCGGTGATTCCAGTTACTTCTACACGTTATAGCATAGATGCTCTCAACCTTACTACAATCAGCCCATGGCATGCCTGGTACGAAGATGGCCAGGTAATTCCATCCATCATGAATAAAAATATACATGCATATTCTGTTTCTTGTTATTCACGCATGGATCCTATATGAACCTTGATGACCGAATACACGAGAGATTATTGATCCATTTACTTAGGAATAGGTATCGGAAGAAGCAGTCTCCCTACCCTCGGGTAGGGGTAGAGGTGGCAAAATATGTGGTTGGGTCGGGTCATGGGTCTAGACGGGTCATTTGGAAACATGGGTCTTTTGGAAACATGGGTCCGGGTCTAGACGTGTCTTGGTCAAGTTAACCCGCCATTTATAAAAAAAAAAAAAATTGTTTTGAGTAAAAAAAATGAAAGAAAGTCATTAACCCGTCTAGACCCGTTGGCTAATTGTTATACTAGTATCATTCAACTTTATATCAAATACCCAACTAGACCCATCTACTATTTAGGGAGACCCAACTAAACCCATCCTCTAAATCTCTATTACATATTTACCCAACTTGACCCATGTTTAACCAATGGATCTCAAATTGATACCTCTAGGTAGGGGTATGACTGGCTACATCCTACTTCCCCATGCCCCGCTCCGGTGAGTGGGATGGGTGATGTTGTTATTGTTACTTAGGAATGGGTCGAATTGGGCTAAGATTTATCTTTATAGGGTCAAAGGTGTTTATTAAGTAAAAGTTGAAGCTAAATGGGCCAAAGTTGTTTAAGGTGTACTGCTACGTATTTGATGAAAACTACCTAATTTGTTTTGTACTCATACTTGAGTACTTGACAACAAATGTATAATATGAACTTATAATTTTGGGGCAAAAAGTACTTTGGGTCAAGCCAACTAACCTGAACCGTACAAAAATGACTTATTTGGGGCCAAACCTGTTTGAACCATCACCAAACCTACTCATTTTGCCACCTCTAGGTCCCACGTGATAAGTTTGGGCCAATGTTGGTTTTATGTTTATGTATTTCAAGTGCTTAAGGAAGTAGATCTAAATCATGATACTAATTTCCGGTATGATTCATAAAATAGGTCGGAGGATGGACACAAAAGTACGAAGGGTTGAATTTTGTAACGTTCAGAGGAGCTGGGCACGAGGTACCTTTGCATAAACCGAAGCAAGCACTCACCCTTATCAAGTCATTTATGGCCGGTACCTCCATGCCTACATCTGAGCAAGTGATCGAGACTAAAACTTCTGCTTCACAACAAGTTGCCGGCTTCTAAGCAAGTACCTTATGGTATCTCTTACCTATGGGCGTACACTCCCATGTTGACACGTAAACACGAATAAATAATCTGATCATGACCTTTTGGTTATGAGATAGTGTTTAGTGTCGGTTTAGACAAAATAGGAGATGAAATATGTAGAACATTTGCCACAAATTTTATAATGTGATGGTTTTAACATCTTCATTGGCTTCTACTTGTACCCATCTTAAAATAATTTCATATTTGCATCTGGTTCCAGTAGCCGTTAACCACTAACCATCTTTCAGATCAACGAATAAGCCAGTTTAACTATTTCTGGTAAGTTTCAGCTATCCATGACTAGTAAATATCAGTTTAATCAATGAACATTACAGACTTCGCACAGGATTGATAGTAAGACATACTCACGTACCACTAGGGATGGCAAAAGCACCCGAAACCGATGGGGAAAACCAAAACCCGAACCGGTTGGGTCGGGTTCGGGGGCGGGTTGGCGGGTTTGGATGCGGGTTTGGGTATTGATTTAATTTTTTAGCCGGGTACGGGTTCGGGTACGGGTTCGGGTAATACCCGCCCGATTACCCGTACCCGTACCTGTACCTGTACCCGCTTACCCGAATCTATATCCACTTTATTGATATTATAATTAACTAGAATATATATACATTATATATAATTTCTTCCACTATATTTTTTTATATACGTATATCTATTATATAATATATTTTATTCTGTACATGAATTATCCAAATGGGTTAAATCGTTTGATACGATATTCATTTTCTTTAACTTTAAAAAAAATGAATATATTATAGTGTTTTCCTTTGTTTTTTCGGTGGATTTTAGTGTGACTTAATATTAATACCGCCATTTTGTCCATATAATATTCAATTGGGGATAACCGAAACCCGTGGGGAAAACCCGAGAAACCGACGGATTTTATAAACGGGTACCCATCGGGTTTTGGGGCGGGTTTGGGTATGGATTTCATAAACGGGTACGGGTATGGGTTCACTAAACCCCGACCCAAACCCGACCCGTTGCCATCCCAACGTACCACAATGAATTATTATCCTAGAATCTTCATCCATATCCTTACCAAACTTTACAAAACGTGACATTTTTTTGAGACTGAAAATTTGGTCGTTGATGATGGTTACGTGTAGATAAGGTCACATTTCTGAAGAATGCATTGAATGAGTAGTTGACACAAATAACTTGATTATTACACTATATAAAGTTGCAATGATCACAACATAGTTTATTAGTTTGCTAAACATCACACGATTGGCCTCTAGTGATGAGCAATGGCGATCACAATAGGCAGTTCTGTGAGTTTTTAGGTGGATTTGTAAGCTTTTATGGTGGGAGTGAGGATTGGCATGGCGTTTAGTGTTTGTAAAGGTTACGGGGATGATGGATGGTGGTACGTATTATGGTTAGAATGACGATGTTACTCGTATATGTTATAAGAATTGGTACAAATCGAATTTATCAAAACTTTATCACATTCTTACTGAAAACAAATGATCTTCCTAAAGGATCATAAAAGAAATGTGATTAGTATCTACTACGTAATAACTTATGTGATCTAGAAAAATTTAACGCATGTTGATAAAGCTAGCACACTAGGAAAGAAATTGTCAACAAAATTGCAATCATAGAGATGGAATTGTGCGTCAATTGTCAACAAGTCAAAAACACATGTTGTAATATTTTATTGACCATGACACATCATGCATTGTACTCCAATAAAATATAAACCCATTGTATTATATATTAACCCCCTCCTCGTTGCATCAATCAGTCAATGTATAAATTCATTTTCTAACTAATATCAAGATAAACACTATAACAAAATGTCATTTTGGTATTGGAGTTTTGTTATTTTGGTGTTTTTAAGTTCAGTAGTATCTCCCACTCATGCAGACCCGTTAACTGAACAGAAACAGGACCAGGTTTTTGACCTGCCTGGTCAGAACTTTAATGTTGACTTTGCACAGTATGCTGGTTATGTGACTGTGAATGAAGAAAATGGAAGAGCTTTGTTTTATTGGTTGACTGAAGCTACTCAAGATCCTGCTTCTAAGCCTCTTGTTCTTTGGCTTAATGGAGGTTTTTATTTCTACTTATTTGACTTTGTGCTCAAGATTTTAGATATTTTGTTAGTGTGAATCATTATGATCATAAGGGTTATTGTATATATGTGGGGTAATATGGGATGGGTATCCTGATAGCAATTAGAAGTCACGAGTATGAACGCTTTCAGATCGATTAAATTGGAGTGGATACCAATTAACGACCGGATAAAATCTAATTGATTCAAGTTTGTGTATGGTGTTCTGTTTTCAGAGATTAGCGTCCATTTTCTGTATCTTTTAAGAAAGACGTTCTCTCCTAGTTTTTAGGTTTCAAACCGTCAAAAACGGTTAGTATAGAAGCAAGATAACTGTCAAACAGTTATATAACGAGTTTCAAATTATCCGTTTTATTTGGTGGAAAAACAAATTCTAATGAATTTTTAACATAGCAATGTTATACCAAATAAAAAATTTTCCAGCTGACCTGGCAGCTCGACCCCAGCCAGGGGCGCTGCCCCTTGGACCCTGCTTCTCTCAGGGGCGTTGCCCCCGAACCCCCACCAAGGGGGCTACCGCCCCCTTGGAACCCCCGTTAGTCCAGTTAATATTCATATAAGTGTCGACCCTTATATGTATATTAAACTCAATCTATTTTACACTAAAATACCAACAAGGGTGCTATAGTTGTGTTCAGTAAACAGTTTTAAGATGCGTATTTTTCCGTTCCAAAAAAAGTTTTAAGATGCGTATTCCAAACAACTTATTGCACAAATAATAATTCAATAAGCAGGGCTCGAAGAAGCCAAGTTGAGCTCGACCTCGAGCTTATTTAAACTGCTTAAATGTTGGTGAAATATGTTCTTTTGATCAAGCAGATTGAAATTGCTTCCAAACTACTGTATTTTAAAAAAAAATAAACAAAAATAAATAAATAAATAAATAAAAAACAATGAGCAGTAAGCAATCGCAAACATTCTCCAGTTATTGATTATAATGTGGTAATTAGTCTAATTTTGATAAATTCAGGGTGATAACGAATTGGATTACTCATTGTGATTGTTTGTTTAGGACCTGGATGTTCATCAATTGGATATGGAATGTCTGAAGAAGTGGGACCATTTCATGTCGATAAAGATGGAAAGTCCATTTACTCAAACCCCTATTCTTGGAATACTGGTGGGAGTTTACTTACTATGTTAAGTGCGAGTTTCATCATTAGAAAGATTGTTTAATTCTTGTCAATTATATTGCAGTTGCAAATTTATTGTTTATTGATTCACCTGTTGGGGTTGGCTATTCTTACTCAAATACCTCTGCGGATATTGAGAGCAACGGGGATAAAAGAACCGGTATAACAGATGAACTTCAACCTTTTATGTATGTATGAATGTATGTCTATTGTTATGATGGTCATACAGTTCGCATGATTTACATGGTGTTGCAGCTGAGGATTTACTACAGTTTCTACTGAATTGGCTTGAACGGTTCCCTCAGTATAAAGGAAGGGATTTCTATATGACAGGCGAGAGCTATGCAGGTATAGAATTTGCTGCCATTTAAGTAGTATTGACTTCTATTACAGAGCATCAAAACACTAAAGTTCCATATTCAAGTTGACATTTATATGATAATTATATAATTGATATGACAGTAATGTGTATCTTTATTTGATTGCCGAAACATAATACATCCTACAAATATATACACATATGGGGAATGTTCTAGATGCGGGCTTGAGCCCGTAACACTATCAATACTATACAATATGGGCTAACACTCCCCCGCAGTCGGAGCGGGAGGACACCGAACGCTGAGGCTGGACCGAAATTCTTCAAACAGTGCAGACGGTAAGCCTTTTGTGAAAATATCTGCATATTGGTAACGTGAGGGAACATGGAGAACCCGAACCTGACGAGTGGCAACCAAATCACGAACAAAATGAGTATCAATCTCTATGTGCTTCGTCCGCTGATGCTGAACTGGATTACATGATAAGTAGACTGCACTAACATTGTCACAGTAGACTAGCGTAGCGGAAGATAAAGGTGTGTGCAGCTCACGAAGTAAATTCCGTAACCAACAAGTTTCAGCAACAGCATTTNGTTATAGATTATTTTTTTAGAAACACTGAGATTACTATTCGTTTAATTATTTCCTCTATGGTAATTTCATAAGTTCATTTTTCCTTCAGGACATTATGTTCCTCAGTTAAGCCAAGTGATTGTGAGATATAACAAAGAGAACACCGGAAGTCCCATTAATCTCTTGGGTTACTTGGTACCAATTTCTCTCTGACCAACTTTTTGTTATACAGTTACTACTTGTACCCGCTTTTTCTTAAACAAAGATAAAATATACATTTAATGCAGGTGGGAAATGCTTTAACAGATGAGCATCATGATCATCTTGGACTTTTCCAGTTTTGGTGGACAGTTGGTTTAATTTCTGACCAAACTTACAAGAAACTGAATGACGTCTGTGACAAGGCATTTTATATGCGCCCATCACAGGAGTGTTACCAGATAAGAGAGAATCTAATTCAAGAAGTAGGTAATATCGATTCTTATAGCATCTTTACTCCTTCTTGCACCGCCAATGATGTCAATAACAAGCTGCTGAGAAGATGGCATGTGAGTATTTCTCTTTCGAAAGCACCCCAAATAAATGCTAAATTTGTCTACATTTGATAATTTTGGACTTCCTTTTTTTCTTCCCTGAAACGCACGCCAATTTGTACATGGTCACTCTCTTCTAGCTGTTTGGTTGCCAAGTAAAAGACTATTATGAAGGTCCTAAAGTTCCCGTTGTCTCGTGAAACTTGTAATATTTACTATATATAGCAGGTTAACTGTCAAATATCTAATATACCTTTCTAGCAATATAAATAAGTCTCATACTCTCATGGATTCAAATAAATAACCAACTTGTTCATATTGATAGTAATTTATAAATAAGCAGTTATATCTAGCTAGAAACTTTACAAAATATAAGAAATTTAATAGTCTTCATGAGAGATTAAAAGTGAAGAGATTATTAGAAAACACTAAACAGTCAGTTTGGGTAATTTGCCCATATTCGATTTGCTTCTTTTATCTGTAAAGGCCTAATCTTCGCATTTACTTTTGGAATAAAGATGAAATAAATTCTTATTTCATCATTAGATATACATATTAAATATTTCTATCTTCTGGAGTTACTGACTATGGTGAAAATCGATAGCATACATGTTAAATGTGTTCTTGTCTATACCTCTGCATCTGCTTCTTCTCGATGCATATAGTAGTTACGTCTATTGAATATGGAGTCCTGCAGATAAAAATACCAACCACATCTACAAGCTATACTTGCTGAGAATTAGCCAAACACAAAATTAATAATAGTGATAGCAATATCTTGGTAACTGGAAGAAATGTCATGTTTCTAAATACATAAATAAGAAAATGTACTAGTACTCCTTATCATAATTAATGGGGCATCTGCTGTATGACAGAAGTTCGGGTATATTGGGCGGAGTTATGATCCTTGTACCGAACAACATTCCACCATTTACTTCAATTTACCCGAGGTTCAGAAAGCTCTTCATGTTTATCACAGCAACACATCAAGAAGTTGGGAAGTCTGCAGGTATTACTTGCATGTTATGGTCCTAGTTAACTTGGTCATTTGATATTTCATTTCTTGAGACACTATTAAGTTGGTGTATGATAAGAAACAAAGATGCAATTACATAATAGGGACGAGAATTTTCATTATACTGGTTTGGGTTCTTCTCCTTCCTATATCGAATATAAGCTAGCTCCAGCTCTCGGCTTATAATATAAGCCCCAGC
The DNA here is from genome assembly GCA_014162995.1 of Artemisia annua. Classification (NCBI taxonomy): domain Eukaryota; kingdom Viridiplantae; phylum Streptophyta; class Magnoliopsida; order Asterales; family Asteraceae; genus Artemisia; species Artemisia annua. Next base: position 30,884 of record LBNU01034969.1, read on the forward strand.
TCCAGCCCATTTCGCCAAACATACCCAAATTGTACTTTCAAAACTCTATATTTTGGCAAGCAAAATGGTTTTCCTAAGCTAAAATCAGCAATAATTTTTACCAATCTTCATATATGCTTTTCGTGTGGAATTTTTAAGTATGATGGGTATTTTTTATAGAACATATCAAATGCAATTACTTAAAAACATAATTCACTCATTTTTTAAGGTTTTGGGTGTAACATGCCATCAAACTACTTATCTGACATATATTTCATCTTCAATTTCACAGCTAACATTTTTCTGACCATGATATCTTTTTTAGACCATGACAAGGTTATCATAAGTATGTGATTCATATGCATAAAGTCATTGACAGTTAAGCTGTTTAACATACAAAAATCAAGATATGCACACAGCTACATGGATAACCACCAATTCTCATCAAAATGATGTTATCTCAAAAATAACATATTGACAAAATATTGTGTGATCATTAACAACTTAAATTTTATTGGCCAGCGACTTTATAGAGACGTCCTGGCAGGATTCACCTCTGTCCGTGCTTGATGTGTATCATGAACTTATAACTGCAGGACTTCGCATTTGGATGTTTAGGTCATTCTTCATATTTCTTCCTTAATTTTCAGAAAAAAGATGCCACCGATTTTTTGTTCTTATTATGTTAATATTTCAAACTGTCACAGTGGTGATACGGATGGGGTGATTCCAGTTACTTCTACACGTTACACCATAAATGCTCTCAACCTTACGACAATCAGCCCATGGCGTGCATGGTATGAAGATGGCCAGGTAATTCAATTAGAAAAAATTGGTGTTGGTCCCTTGTTGACCCACTAGAG
>LBNU01034969.1:31762-65725 GCA_014162995.1 Artemisia annua
AAAAAAAAAAAAAAAAAAAAAAAAAAAAAAAAAAAAAAAAAAAAAAAAGAAAAAAAAAAAACGATGGCGGGTCGAAAGTTGTCCAGATTATATGTGTAGAAAGACATACAGCAACCTAAATCAGTTCACTGAAAAATGATTACTATTGAATTAATATAAAGTTTTGCATTCATATTTGACAAACTTTGAATTAAAAAAAGTATGGAAAAAAAAGTATAATCTGTCAACCTGTACCAAAAGTTACCCCGTTTCAACCCATTACCCAACCCATCCATTTTACCGTCTCTCACATGATAATTATGAGCGAGTTGCTTGTTTTTTGTTTATGGAAGTGGATGTGCATCATGATATACTAATTTTCAGTATCATTATATGAAAATAGGTTGGAGGATGGACACAAATGTACAAAGGGTTAACTTTCGTAGCGGTCAGAGGAGCTGGGCACAAGGTGCCTTTGCATAAGCCGAAGCTAGCACTCACCCTTCTCAAGTCTTTTATGGCAGGAACCCCCATGCCATCATTTGAACAAGTGATCGAGTCTAAAACTTCTTCACAACAAGTTACTGGCTTCTAAAGGCTCCTATCACCTTCCCGAGGGTCTAATGACATTTGCAGACAAAACTAAAGAAGGATTTTGTAGAATATTTGCCATGATATTGTTGTGGTATTTTCATCTTCATTTGGGTTCTACATGTATCAAAGTTTATATACGTTCAAATTCAGATTATATGCCAAATACCCATTACATACGAAATATGTTGCTGATAAACTAAATCATTGAGAATTTGAACAAATTCTGGACTCCTTAGTCCAAATCATAACCCGGTAAGAACAATGTTGTCAGTTATCCTTGCTTGAATACGTTCAAACATATAAACCATCAGCTTGGCATCAATTACTAGAAATGAAAGTAGGAATGAACCAAACCAATAACGGTTATATTCTGTTAATTTCCAGCTCTAGATTGTCAAATCCGTCTCACCATATAAAGACGTGTGGTGGCCAGGCCGTCACGATGTCCTAAGTCCAATAGGCGGTTCCAGGAGTTTTTAGGTGGATCTGTAAGCTGCTTTTATGTAGGAGTGAGGATTGGCATGATGTTTGGTGTTTGCGATGACGAATGTAATGTGGATGATGGTACGGTCGTAAGGATAATGGATAGGATGATGATGTTACTCGTATATGTTATAAGAATTGGAACAATAAAAGAAATGTGATTAGTATCTAGTAATAACTTATGTGATCTAGAAAAATTTAACACATGTTGATAAATCCAGCACACTAGGAAAGAAATTGTCAACAAAATTGCAATCTAGAGATGGAGTGTGTATTAACTTTCTTTGTGACAAAAACACAATTTGTAATATTTTATTACACACAGTGCATTGTACTCCAATAAAATATAGACCCATTGTTTTATATATTAACCCCTCCTCGTTGCAGCATTCAGTCACTCTTAAAATTCATTTTCTAACTAATATCAAGATAAACCCTATAACAAAATGTCATTTTGGTATTGGGGTTTTGTTATTTTGGTGTTTTTAACAGTAGTATCTCTGTCTCATGCAGACCCATTAACTGAACAGAAACAGGACCAGGTTTTTGACCTGCCTGGTCAGAATTTTAATGTGGACTTTGCACAGTATGCTGGTTATGTGACTGTGAATGAAGAAAATGGAAGAGCTTTGTTTTATTGGTTGACTGAAGCTACTCAAGATCCTGCTTCTCAGCCTCTTGTCCTTTGGCTTAATGGAGGTTTTTATTTCTACTTATTTGGCTTTGTGCTCAAGATTTTAGATATTTTTTATTAGTGTGACTCATTATGATCATAAGGGTGCTAGAGTTGTTTTCAGTAAACAGTTTCAAGATGCTTATTCCAAAGTCCAAACAACTTATTGCACAAATAATAATTCAATAAGCAGGGCTCGAAGAAGAGAGCTGATAAAGACCAATTTGAGATGGTCAATCTCCCAAGAAATAAAGAGAGAAACTAGAGACTTTTCAACAATTTTGTTTCTGCTTGCCTTTTATAAAATGCAATGCTTACATATTTATAATAAAAAGTGTAACTACTAGTCTAACTGCCAACTTACTATCCTACATACTAGTATATAACTTCCACGGGATGTGCATGTATGTGTTGACCACTTCTTTAAATATATTAACTACATGCATATAAAACTGAAAGGATAAGTAGAACACTAAGCTTGGCCACTTCTTCATCTTCATCTAGCCAACATAACATGCGAGGTACATTTGATCACATATCAAGAGCCAAGTTGAGCTCGACCTCAAGCTTATTTAAACTGCTTAAATGTTGGTGAAATATGTTCTTTTGATCAAGCATATTGAAATTGCTTCCAAACTACTGTATTAAAAAACACAATGAGCAGTAAGCAATTTTTAGTAAGCAATCGCAAACGTTCCCCATTTATTGATTATAATGTGATAATTAGTATAATTCTGTGTTTACTTTGATAAATTTGGAGTGATAACAAACTGGATTACTCATTATGATAATTCGTTAGGACCTGGATGCTCATCAATTGCATATGGAATGTCTGAAGAAGTGGGACCATTTCATGTCGATAAGGATGGAAAGTTCGTTTACTCAAACCCCTATTCTTGGAATACTGGTGAGAGTTTACTTATTACGAGTTTCATCATTAGAAAGATTGTTTAATTCCTGTCAATTAAATTGCAGTTGCAAATTTATTGTTTATTGATTCACCTGTTGGGGTTGGCTATTCTTACTCAAATACCTCTGCGGATATTGAGAGTAACGGGGATAAAAGAACCGGTACTGATTAACTTCAACCTTTTATGCATGTATGAATGTATGTCTATTGTTATGATGGTCATACAGTTGATTTGACTTACATTGTGTTGCAGCTGAGGATTTACTTCAGTTTCTACTGAATTGGCTTGAACGGTTCCCTCAGTATAAAGGAAGGGATTTCTATATGACAGGCGAGAGTTATGCAGGTACATGATTTTGGCCATTTAAATAGTCAGATATTTGACTTTTACTACGGCGTATCAAAAAACTAGTTCCATATTCTAGTTGACATTAATTCTGTAAGTCGACAAGAGATGATATTCAACTACATTGAAGTTTATAACAATTCCAGGGATCATGAATTTATTGGTTTCTAACATTATTGATATCACATTTGAATTTCACAAATCACATGGTTCAAAGGTTATATTGTTACAGTATTTCTTTTTGTTTAGAAATACTGAGAGTACTATTCGTTTAATTATTTCCTCTATGGTAATTTGACTAATTTCATTAGTTTATTTTTCCTTCAGGACATTATGTTCCTCAGTTAAGCCAAGTGATTGTGAGATATAACAAAGAGAACACCGGAAGTCCAATTAATCTCTTGGGTTACATGGTACCAATTTCTCTCTGACCAACTTTTTGTTATACAGTTACTACTTTTACCCGCTTTTTCTTAAATAAAGATAAAATATTTATCTAATGCAGGTGGGAAATGCCGTAACAGATGAGTATAATGATCATTTTGGACTTTTCCAGTATATGTGGACAGTTGGTATGATTTCTGACCAAACTTTCAAGAAATTGAATGACGTATGCGCCAAGTCATTTTATATTCGCCCATCGCCGGAGTGTCGCCAGATAATAGAATACATGTTTCACGAATTAGGTAATATCGATCATTATAGCATCTTTACTCCTTCTTGCACCACCAATGATGTCAATGACAGGCTGCTGAGAAAATGGCATGTGAGTATTTCTCTTTCGAAAGCACCCCAAAATGCTACATTTTTATATATTTGAAAATTTTGGAGTCCCTTTTGTTCTTCCCCTAAACGCACGCCAATTTGTGCATGGTCACTCTCTTCTAGCTGTTTAGTTGCCAAGTAAAAGACTATTATAGGCCTATAAGGGTCCTAAAGAACTACTCCCGTTGTCTCGTGGAACTTGTAATATTCAATCTATGGCGGGTTATTGTCAAATATCTAATATACCTTTCTAGCAATATAAAGGAGTCTCGTGGATTCGTATGAATACCAACTTGTACATATTGATAGTAATTTGTAAATAAGCAGTTATGTCTTACTAGATATACATATTAAATATTTCTATCTTCTGAAGTTGCTGACTATTGTGAAAATCGATAGCATACATGTTAAACGCGATCTTTTTTATATCTCTGCATCTGCTTCTTCTGGATGCATATAATAGTTACGTCTATTGAATATGGAGTCCTGCAGATAAAAATACCAACCACATCTACAAATTATACTTGCTGACAATTAGTCAAACACAAAATTAATGATAGTGATAGCAAAGTCTTGGTGACAAAAAGAAGTGTCATGTTTCTAAGTAAATAAATAAAAAATGTAAACCTTATCATAATTAATTGAATATCTGTTGTATGACAGAAGTCCGGGTATATTGGGCGGAGTTATGATCCTTGTACCGAACAACACTCCACCATTTACTTCAATTTACCCGAGGTTCAAAAGGCTCTTCATGTTTACCACAGCAACACATCAAGAAGTTGGGAAGTCTGCAGGTATTACTTGCATGTCTTGGTACTTTCAAAACTCTATATTTTGGCAAGCAAGATGGTTTTCCAAAGCTAAAATCAGCAATAATTTTTACCAATCTTCATATACACTTTTCGTGTGGAATTTTTAAGTATGTTGGGTATTTTTATAGAACAAATCAAATACAATTACTTGAAAAACATCATTCACTAATTTTTTAAGGTTTTGGGTGTAACATGCCATTAAACTACTTATCTGACATGTGTTTCATCTTCAATTATACAGCTAACATTTTTCTGACCATGACATGGTTATTATAAGTATGTGATTCATATGAATAAAGTCGTTGACAGTAATGCTGTTTAATATAAAAATCAAGATATGCCCACAACTACATCGATAACCACTAATTCTCCTCAAAATGATGTTATCTCAAAAATAACATATTGACAAAATATTGTGTGATCATTAACAACTTAATTTTGTTGTTCAGCGACTTTATAGAGACGTCCTGGCAGGATTCACCTCTGTCCGTGCTTGATGTGTATCATGAACTTATAACTTCAGGACTTCGCATTTGGATGTTTAGGTCATTATTCATATTTCAGCCTTAATTTTCAGAAAAAAGATGCCACCCATTTATTATTCTTATTGTGTAAATATTTTAAATTGTCATAGTGGTGATACGGATGCGGTGATTCCAGTTACTTCTACACGTTACACCATAAATGCTCTCAACCTTACGGCAATCAGCCCATGGCGTGCATGGTATGAAGATGGCCAGGTAATTCAATTAGAAAAAAATATGGTGTTGGTCCCTTGTTGACCCACTAGAGGTGACAATTTTGGTTGGTCCATTAGAGGTCAAACAGGTTTGGCAAGATAAAATTAGATAAAAAGAGGGCATGTAGAAAGTTGTCCAGAGTATGTGCAGCCAGACATACAGCTACCTAAATCAATTAATTGAAAAATGATTTACTATTGAATTAATATAAAGTTTTTCATTCCTATTTGACAAACTTTATTTAAAAAAAAATATATATGGAAAAAAAGTATAATCAGTCAACCCAAATCTATGCAACTTGTACCAAAAATTACCCGTTTTAACTCATTACCCAACCCATCCATTTTACCGCCTCTCACATGATAAGTATGAGCGAGTTGCTTGTTTTTTGTTTATGGAAGTGGATGTGCATCATGATATACTAATTTTCAGTATCATTATATGAAAATAGGTTGGAGGATGGACACAAATGTACGAAGGGTTAACTTCAAGAAGAAGTTGCACTCTGGCCCACAAACCCTTGTTTTTAGAAGATTCATGTTGAAATGTGATTAATATCTATTAATAACTTATGTGATCTAGAAAAATTTAACAAAAAAAAAATAATAATAANATTTTTATATATTTGAAAATTTTGGAGTCCCTTTTTTTCTTCCCCTAAATCCACGCCAATTTGTGCATGGTCACTCTCTTCTAGCTGTTTAGTTGCCAAGTAAAAGACTATTATAGGCCTATAAGGGTCCTAAAGTACTACTCCCGTTATCTCGTGGAACTTGTAATATTCAATCTATAGCGGGTTATTGATAGTAATATAAAGGAGTCTCGTGGATTCATATAAATACCAACTTGTACATATTGATAGTAATTTGTAAATATGCAGTTATATCTTACTAGAACTTTACAAAATATAAGAAATTTTACAGTTTTCGTGAGAGATTAAAAGTAAAGAGATTAGTGAACACTAATAAACAGTTAGTTTGGGTAATTTGCCTATAATCGATTTGCTTCTTTTGTCTGTAAAGGTCCAATCTTAGCATTTACTTTTGGGATGAAGATGGTTTAAATTCTTATTTCATCATTAGATATACATATTAAATATTTCTATCTTCTGAAGTTGCTGACTATTGTGAAAATCGATAGAATATCTGTTGTATGTCAGAAGTAACAAAAAGAAGTGTCATGTTTGTAAGTAAATAAATAAAAAATGTAATCCTTATCATAATTAATAGAATATCTGTTGTATGACAGAAGTCCGGGTATATTGGGCGGAGTTATGATCCTTGTACCGAACAACACTCCACCATTTACTTCAATTTACCCGAGGTTCAAAAGGCTCTTCATGTTTATCACAGCAACACATCAAGAAGTTGGGAAGTCTGCAGGTATTACTTGCATGTCTTGGTACTTTCAAAACTCTATATTTTGGCAAGCTAAAATCAGCAATAATTTTTACCAATCTTCATATACACTTTTCGTGTGGAATTTTTAAGTATGATGGGTATTTTTATAGAACAAATCAAATACAATTACTTGAAAAACATCATTCACTAATTTTTTAAGGTTTTGGGTGTAACATGCCATAAACTACTTGTCTGACATGTATTTCATCATCAATTATACAGCTAACATTTTTCTGACCATGACATGGTTATTATAAGTATGTGATTCATATGAATAAAGTCGTTGACAGTTATGCTGTTTAATATAAAAATCAAGATGTGCCCACAACTGCATCAATAAGCACTAATTCTCCTCAAAATGATGTTATCTCAAAAATAACATATTGACAAAATGTTGTGTGATCATTAACAACTTAATTTTGTTGTTCATTTGTTGTTCAGTGACTTTATAGAGACGTCCTGGCAGGATTCACCTCTGTCCGTGCTTGATGTGTATCATGAACTTATAACTTCAGGACTTCGCATTTGGATGTTTAGGTCATTATTCATATTTCTGCCTTAATTTTCAGAAAAAGATGCCACCCATTTATTATTCTTATTGTGTAAATATTTTAAATTGTCATAGTGGTGATACGGATGCGGTGATTCCAGTTACTTCTACACGTTACGCCATAAATGCTCTCAACCTTACGGCAATCAGCCCATGGCGTGCATGGTATGAAGATGGCCAGGTAATTCAATTAGAAAACAATATGGTGACCCACTAGAGGTGACAATTTTGGTTGGTCCACTAGAGGTCAAACAGGTTTGGCAAGATAAAATTAGATAAATAGAGGGCAGGTCGAAAGCTGTCCAGAGTATGTGTAGCCAGACATACAGCTACCTAAATCAATTCATCGAAAAATGATTTACTATTGAATTAATATAAAGTTTTTCATTCCTATTTGACAAACTTTTATTTAAAAAAAAAATATGGAAAAAAAGTATAATCAGTCAACCCAAATCTATGCAACTTGTACCAAAAATTACCCGTTTTAACCCATTACCCAACCCATCCATTTTACCTCCTCACATGATAAGTATGAGCGAGTTGCTTGTTTTTTGTTTATGGAAGTGGATGTGCATCATGATATACTAATTTTCAGTATCATTATATGAAAATAGGTTGGAGGATGGACACAAATGTACGAAGGGTTAACTTTAGTAGCGGTCAGAGGAGCTGGGCACAAGGTGCCTTTGCATAAGCCGAAGCTAGCACTCACCCTTCTCAAGTCTTTTATGGCAGGAACCCCCATGCCATCATTTGAACAAGTGATCGAGCCTAAAACTTCTTCACAACAAGTTACTGGCTTCTAAAGGCTCCTAGCACCTTCCCGAGGGTCTAGTGTCATTTGTAGGCAAAACTAAATAAGTAGAATACTTGCCATGAATTTGATACTCATGGTATATTCATCATCATTAGGGTTCCACTTATATCTATTTTAAATTACATTCAAATTATGATTTTATGCAAATAATAATTACATAGATACGCATTACATACATACGGAATATGTTGCTGATAAACTATATGCATGAGAATTTGAACAAATTCTGGACTCTATAGTGTAAATCATAAGCCGGAAAGAACAATGTTTTCAGTTACCCTTGCTAGAAAACATTCAAACGCAGAAACTATCAGCTCTGACATCAATTTCTTGGAACCAAACTGGTGTAAAACCAAACCAATAACAGGATAAATTTAGTTCATTTCTTAGCTCTAGATGTTCAGATGACTAACTTTTCATTCAGTTTGGTGTGGAACTGAACCACCTTTCTATGTCATTCAAACCTATAAAAAAAGTGGCATATTATGATTGCATCATTTATATTTAAAAAGACGTCTAAGAATATCTACCCACTCACCTCCTAGCTCTTTAGAGAAATTGTTGTCAAAATTAGAAAATTTTGACCTAACGTCAACTGCTCCAAATTCGCTACGAAACTTCTCCCGTGTGAATCTCTTACGCCCATTAGAGAAGAATATTAAGGACATGGATTTCAATGCTATAGAGGTTTGAGCAACTTCAAGAAGAAGTTGCACTCTCGCCCACAAACCCTTGTTTTAGAAGATTCATGTTGACCATCCCAAGATAAGACTTCGGGTTCCTATCTTGTAAGAATTGGTACAACAATTAATAACTTGTGTGATCTAGAAAAATTTAACAGATGTTGATAAAGCTAGCACACCAGGAAAGAAATTGTCAACAAAATTGCAATCATAGAGATGGACTGTGTATTAATTTTCTCAGTGACAAAAACACTTGTTAGTAATATTTAATTGAGCGTAACACATGATACATTGTACTCCAATAGAAAATATACTAAAATATAAACCCATTGTTTTATATATTAACCCCTCCTCGTTGCATCAATCAGTCAATGTATAAATTCATTTTCTAACTATATCAAGATAAACACTATAACAAAATGTCATTTTGGTATTGGAGTTTTGTTATTTTGGTGTTTTTAAGTTCAGTAGTATCACCCACTCATGCAGACCCATTAACTGAGCAGAAACCGGACCAGGTTTTTGACCTGCCTGGTCAGAACTTTAATGTTGACTTTGCACAGTATGCTGGTTATGTGACTGTGAATGAAGAAAATGGGAGAGCTTTGTTTTATTGGTTGACTGAAGCTGCTCAAGATCCTGCTTCTAAGCCTCTTGTCCTTTGGCTTAATGGAGGTTTAGTTCCTTATCTAGCTTAAGTTCAATGTGTTAAGATATTTTTTTATTATTGTTGTTTAAGTACATGGCTTTGGATCAGCAATAAGGCAATAAGGTGTTTTAGATTACTTATTTAAACTGCTTATCGGCTTATTAGTGTGTGTGTGTGTGTGTGTGTGTGTTTTTTTTTTTTTTTTTTTTTTTTTTTTTTTTTTTTTTTTTTTTTTTTTTTTTAATTAATTAGTTGTTTACAGTAAACAGTTTCAAAATGCTGAGACAAAACAACTTATTTGACAGATACTAGTTTGATAACCAGGGCTGCAAAAGAGCCAAGCTGAGTTCGATCTCGAGCATAATAAACTGATAACATGTTGGTCAAACATGTTCTTTTGATCAAGCAGATTGAAATTGCTTCCATACTACTATACTAAAAAAAACAGTAAGCAGCAAGCAGTTTCAATAAGCAAGTCCAAACACCCTTAATTATGGGCTACAGTTTGGTAATTAGTATAATGTTTGTGTTTACTTCTGATCATTGTGTGGTGATAATGAATTGGATTACTCATTGTGATTGTTTGTTTAGGACCTGGATGTTCATCAATTGCATATGGAATGTCTGAAGAAGTGGGGCCATTTCATGTCGATAAAGATGGGAAGTCCGTTTTCTTGAACCCCTATTCGTGGAATACTGGTGAGAGTTTATTTAATATTCTTACTATATTTAGTATGAGTTTAGTTATAAAAAAAGATTGTTTAATTGTTTTTATTTGATCCGCAGTTGCAAATTTATTGTTTATTGATTCACCGGTTGGGGTAGGCTATTCTTACTCAAATACCTCTTCGGATATTGAGAGCAATGGAGATAAAAGAACTGGTATAGCTTCAACCTTTGTATCATGTATGTGTATTGTTATGATGGTCATGCAGTTCCCGTGATTTGCATTGTGTTGCAGCTGACGATTTACTTCAATTCCTACTGAATTGGCTTGAACGGTTCCCTCAATATAAAGGAAGGGATTTCTATATGACAGGCGAGAGCTATGCAGGTACAGAATTTGCAACCATTTTAGTCAGAAAGTTTACTTTTATTATGGAGTATCAAAAAACTAAGTTATGTATTCAAGTTGACATTAATTCTGTGAGTCATCAAGAAAAAAAAGATTCAACTACATTGTAGCTTATAACAATTACCATGAATCATGAATTATTGCTTATTCATTTAATTATTTCCTCTATGGTAATTTCAATAGTTTATTTTTCCTTCAGGACATTATGTTCCTCAGCTGAGCCAAGTGCTTGTGAGATATAACAAAGAGAACACCGGAAGTCCAATTAATCTCTTGGGTTACATGGTAGCAATTTCTCTCTGACCAACTTTTTGTTATACAGTTACTACTTTTACCCGCTTTTTCTTAAATAAAGATAAAATATTTATCTAATGCAGGTGGGAAATGCTGTAACAGATGAGTATAATGATCATCTTGGACTTTTCCAGTTTTGGTGGACAGTTGGTTTGATTTCAGACCAAACTTACAAGAAACTGAATGACGTATGCGCCAAGTCATTTTATAGGCGCCCATCAGAGGAGTGTGGCCAGATAAGAGAGAATGTACTTCAGGAAGTAGGTAATATCGATCCTTATAGCATCTTTACTCCTTCTTGCACCGCCAATGATGTCAATAACAGGCTGCTGAGAAAATGGCATGTGAGTATTTCTCTTTCGAAAGCACCCCAAATAAATGCTAAATTTGTCAACATTTGATAATTTTGGAGTTCCTTTTTTTCTTCCCCTAAACGTATGCCAATTTGTACATGGTCACTCTCTTCTAGCAGTTTGGTTGCCAAGTAAAAGACTATTATAATGGTCCTAAAGTTCCCCTTGTCTCGTGAAACTTGTAGTATATTTACTATATAGCGGGTTAACTGTCAAATATCTAATATACCTTTCTAGCAATATAAATGAGTCTCATACTCTCATGGATTCAAAATTTCAAATAAATAACCAACTTGTTCATATAGATAGTAATTTGTAAATAAGCAGTTATATCTAGCTAGAAACTTTACAAAATATAAGAAAGTTAATAGTTTTCATGAGAGATTAAAAGTGAAGAGATTAGAAAACACTAAACAGTCAGTTTGGGATTGCCCATAATCGATTTGCTTCTTTTATCCGTAAAGGTCTAATCTTAGCATTTACTTTTGGGGGATAAAGATGGTATAAATTCTTATTTCATCATTAGATATACATATTAAATATTTCTATCTACTGGAGGTACTGACTATGGTGAAAATCGATAGCATACATGTTAAACGTGTTCTTATTTATATCTCTGCATCTGCTTCTTCTGGATGCATATAGACATATAGTAGTTACATCTATTGAATATGGAGTCCTGCAGATAAAAATACCAACCACATCTACAAGTTATACTTGCTGAGAATTAGCCAGCCACAAAATTAATAATAGTGATAGCAATGTCTTGGTAACAAAAATAAGTGTCATGTTTCTAAGTAAATAAATAAAAAAAATGTACTAGTACTACTACTCCTTATCATATTTAATGGGGTATCTGTTGTATCACAGAAGTTCGGGTATATTGGGCGGAGTTATGATCCTTGTACCGAACAACATTCCACCATTTACTTCAATTTACCCGAGGTTCAGAAAGCTCTTCATGTTTATCACAGTAACACATCAAGAAGTTGGGAAGTCTGCAGGTATTACTTGCATTATAAGGTCCTAGTTAACTTGGTCATTTTATATTTTATTTCTTGAGACACTATTAAGTTGGTGTATGATAAGAAACAAAGATGCAATTACATAATAGGGACGAGAATTTTCATTATACCGGGTTGGGTTCTTCTCCTCCATACATCGGATAGTACAAGCTGAGCAAATCTAAATGAAAGAAACCCTATTTTTTCAATGACAAATGAGATAAAAGAAAAAAAAGGGGGGGGGACGGGAAACGTAACTTAACATGAAAGAATCTCCATACTTTCCAAAAATATAGCAGAAAACTATACTACAAGTAAATTTTGGGCGGGCACGCCCACCCCTGCCGCCTTAATCCGTCCGTCCATTTTATTCGCATGTTTTAACCTAAAAAATCAAGATATATCCAGACACATCGAAATCACTAATACCTGCAAAATGATCCCATATGTCAAAATAACAATATTGAGGTATATATTTTGTATCATGTAACAATAATAATTTTGTTGTTCACGACTTTAATAGTATGTCCTGGCAGGATCCACGCTCTGCCGTGCTTTGATGTGGTATCAATGAATTTTTAACTGCAGACTCCGCATTTGGATGTTTAGGATCATTCTTCATATTCTGCCTAATTTCAAAGATCCACTGACTGTTTTGTTCTTATGTGTTAAATATTTTAAATTGTCACAGTGGTGATACGGATGGGGTGATTCCAGTTACTTCAACACGTTACACCATAAATGCTCTCAACCTTACGACAATCAGCCCATGGCGTGCATGGTATGAAGATGGCCAGGTAATTCAACTGGAAAAAATTATGGTGTTGGTCCCTTGTTCACCCACTAGAGATGACAATTTTGGTTGGTCCACTAGAGGTCAAGCAGGTTTAGCAAGATAAAATTAGATTAAAAAAATAATAATAATAATAATAAAATAATAATAAAATAAAGAGGGCGGGTCGAAAGTTGTCCAGAGTATATGTGTAGACAGACATACAGCACCTAAATCAATTCATTGAAAAATAATTTACTGTTGAATTAATATAAAATTTTCATTCCTATTTGGCTATTTGACAAACTTTTATTTATAAAAAAAACATGGAAAAAAAGTATAATCAGTCAACCCAAATCTACCCAACTCGTACCAAAAATTACCCGTTTTAACCCATTACCTAACCCATCCATTTTACCGCCTCTCACATGATAAGGATGAGCAAGTTGCTTGTTTTTTGTTTATGGAGGTGGATGTGCATCACAATATACTAATTTTTAATATCATTATATGAAAATAGGTTGGAGGATGGACACAAAAGTACGAAGGGTTGACTTTCGTAGCAGTCAGAGGAGCTGGGCACAAGGTGCCTTTGCACAAGCCGAAGCTAGCACTCACCCTTCTCAAGTCTTTTATGGCAGGAACCCCCATGCCATCATTTGAACGAGTGATCGAGTCTAAAACTTCTTCACAACAAGTTACTGGCTTCTAAAAGGTTCCTAGCACCTTCCCGAGGGTCTAGTGTCATTTGTAGGCAAAACTAAATAAGTAGAATACTTGCCATGAATTTGATACTCATGGTATATTCATCTTCATTAGGGTTCCACTTATATCTATTTTAAATTACATTCAAATTATGATTTTATGCAAATAATAATTACATAAATACGCATTACATACATACGGAATATGTTGCTGATAAACTATATGCATGAGAATTTGAACAAATTCTGGACTCTATATTGTAAATCATAAGCAGGAAAGAACAATGTTTTCAGTTACCCTTGCTAGAAAACATTCAAACGTAGAAACTATCAGCTCTGACATCAATTTCTTGGAACCAAACTGGTGTAAAACCAAACCAATAACAGGATAAATTTGGTTCATTTCTTAGCTCTAGATGTTCAGATGACTAATTTTTCATTCAGTTTGGTGTGGAACTGAACCACCTTTCTATCTCATTCAAAACTATAAAAAAAGGTGGCATATTCTGATTGCATCGTTTATATTTAAAAAACATCTAAAATTACATTGGGTACAAAGAGGCAGCATCTAGCTCGTTGAATTTCCTCTAATTTTCTTAGAGACTAGACTATCAGATCCAAAAGTAAACAACTGTAACCTAAGTCATATGACGTAATATCAATATTTGTAAGCCGCACGATAATTGTGCAAGAAGATTCTATTAAATTCGTACTTTTTTCCTGTGTACATTGTTCGAAACGGTTACTTGGACCCTTTGAGACAATATTTTAAGGATTTGAAGTTTTGCACGGTATGAATTTGAATATCTAGTAAATAACCATAATGAGATTAGATATAATGAATAGATATAAAAGATAATACTTAGATGCATTTCTACTGTTTGATGATGTTATGTTCATATACTTTAAAACCCAACTCCAAACACCCTATTAATAAGATAAAGTAATCTCTATCAGTAAGAACTTCAGAACTTACAAGTTGGAAATGAAAAGGTCGTTCAATCTACTCATCCAAAAGAGAAACTTCATAGAGTTAGAAAAATCTAACAGAAAGGTGGTTTCAGAAACCCAGCGATCAGAAAAAAGTGCGACCAAAATACCCGAAAACTAAAGCAAGCTGGTCCATTGCCTTGCACCTATCTTCCTTATCTATGATTTTTCGCCTAACAACATATAGCGCACCATATGACAAATCAAGGCTCTGCGTGATCATTGTTTAATCGCCTGTAAGAGCCCGTGGTCTATGCTCAAAAGTAAACAGAGACATTCCCGTCTGTAAAACAGCTCTCACAAAACCCATGTTAGCAGTTAATGTTGGAGCATGCCAGTAATCTCCTGTGCCAAAAACAATCTTGTTCTTCAAAGCCAGCTTTCTAGTAGTTGGAAGGCTCATCATGCGTGTCGACGGACTATCTGGAACAACCACCAGACGCTGTAGCAACTGATCCGCCCTTAACTTCTCATTAACCCCTCCACACATCAAAACCAGCTCCTTAAACTCTGAAGAAACACTTTCACATATAATACATTTTCTCCCAGATATAACCTTACCTATATCTATATGTATTGGATTCTCGATTTCAGACATTACCTGACCAATTACAAACTCGGTGTTCCCTTTAAATCGCATTTTCAGTTCATCTTCAGGTGTAGCCAAAAGCTTTTGCCTATTACCATTGCTGATACCTGATACAATGGCAATCAGAGCTGTGGTATCAAAGTTGATGAGGTCGCCGTGTATCTTGCCATTAGTTGGTAAAATCATCTGTGACATAATATCGCCAAAAGAACTACCAAAATAGGCATCATTGGATTTTACTGTAGGGTTAGCCACGAGGGACTCTTTTGAGACATCATGAGGACAATCAACCTTTATTTCAAGTACAGATGCGTCTTGATATGATCTTGCAAGAATATCTACCCACTCACCTCCTAGCTCTTTAGAGAAATTGATGTCAAAATTAGAAAATTTTGACCCGATGTCAACAGCTCCAAATTCGGTACGAAACTTCTCCGATGTGAATCTATTAAGCCCATTTGAGAAGAAGAATATTAAGGACGTGGGTTTCAATGCTATGGAGTTGTGAGCAACTTCAAGAAGAAGTTCCGCTCTGGCCCTCAAACCCTTGTTTTTAGAAGATTCCTGTTGACCGTCCCAAGATAAGTACTCTGGGTTCCTATCGGATACAATAATCCAAACTGGGTTCCCATCGAATGTGCAAACTATATCAACATGGGCACCTTTTGAAGCAGTATTATGA
The DNA here is from genome assembly GCA_014162995.1 of Artemisia annua. NCBI lineage: Eukaryota > Viridiplantae > Streptophyta > Magnoliopsida > Asterales > Asteraceae > Artemisia > Artemisia annua. The sequence goes on from LBNU01034969.1 coordinate 47,630, forward strand.
GTCCCATTTTGAGTCGAAGGTTGAAACGGGATTGTCTTGCATACACGTGACACTCCAGATATATTTGGCTGCTGAAGGATGTAGACTACTGACTCAAGATGACCGATGTTGACACAAATAGATGGTTCAGATTCTGTTGTGAACTCAGAGGATGAAACACGAGATAGGAAAGAGAGCTCTGATTGGATCAACCTGAGGAGAGTATGCCTGCAGGACAGACTCAAGTGTGGTAAAGTTTCTATTGTATCCATGACAGCCTCACATCTCTTTTTTGATTCTTCAACCATTGCATTCGAAGTAACTAAATTGGCATGCTCATGATCTATATCCATTTTCTTATCTTTATTTTAGTGTTAAAGAGCAGTAGAATCTTCTTTGAGATATTTTCACAGTATGAATCTTCGATGTAGAGTCAGATGTCTGCTACTTCCAATCTATAAACAGACGCAAGACATTTGGAGTCAGCACATTGCTACACTTTTTGTTTAGACAAAATATTTTATGACGTTGTTACGATTGTGTGAGTTTATCAGATGGAAAACGAGAGTAAGATACTATAAGGGATCGGGCTCTTGCAGACCAGCCAGACATAAGCATTTTGTAATCATGAAAATGGAACTCAATAGACAAAATATATACATGTGTGGTCACTGAAATTCCATGGTTTCTTCCATTTTGAGTGCCTCAATAAAAACTTATTAGTCAAATACTTAGACTCGAACAATCATACCAGTTACAACACCTTTCGTTATTTCTCATCCAAATTAACAAATTTATATCAGCTTTGTAGATTGTTTTATCAACAGATTGAAAACTGGTCATTACTTGTGACCCAAATCATAGATTCATAGGTCACCAACTGCTGGACGCCTATACTTACGACATCACATAGTTCAAAATATAATAGTTCTCTCACCTCACTTGGGTGAAGAGAATGTAAATGAAGTGAGAAAACGCAATTAATAATATCTTCTGTTCGGGTATGCAAATGAAAAAAAACCCATGAAAATGCATCATCTGTTTATATATTTTGCATGATAAGTGAGGTCTCACTTCGATTCTAAAAAGATGACATAGTAAATATGGTTAAGAGAACCTAAGAACGTAACTGACATATTTCCATTGGCGTATGCCATGGAAAACCCAGTATCAATATAATGTGCAATTCGATACAAACTCGTCAAAAGGTAATCTAGGCACTTAGGCAGCCTGTCATCCTATTTAGGGGGAACAAATTGCCACACCAAGGTGGCCTGGTAGTCAGGATGCCCTAGGTCTCATGTTCAAACCTCATTAGGTACACATCTTGGGGATGGCATTGAAAGGGTCAAAAACGGTCACCAGGAACAAATAGAGCGCGTACATCTGAGTTAAAGACTCGCCTCCCTAGGTAACCTGAACCGGGAAAACCTCAACCATTTACTCTATGAATAATCCATGCAACTTTCCTTTAAGATTTCAGGCTAGATGTATGTACCTATTATTAACCTATCATTTTAACGGCAAAAAAGCAACATATCTCACATAACATTAGTAACTATTGTGGTGCATCATATATCCTCTATAATATAATATCAGTTATAATCCGAAATCGAATACTCGAGTACCAATTGAACTTATTCCGGGACAGAAAGAAGATGTTGTAACAGCAACCTAATTCCGATAAATTATACCTCTGTCATAGTGGAGCCAAGGTATTACTACTACTACTACATATCATCATAGTAATTATAACACAAATAAAAACAATAGATCATGATTAATTGATAATAATCATAGAAAATGAAGGGTTTAAATTAAACTGACCGGAGATTAATTAGCTGCAACAAAACACAGACAACAATCTTGTTTGCCCTCCCTCGTTATTTTGGGATTTTTTCTTTTGTAAGGGGGAAAAAAACTAAACAGGGTATGTAGGCATGACGTAGTAGTGATGTTTATGATTATTTATTTATGCGATTTTATTTAAGATGTGGGTTAATGTCATTTTGCTATTTTTAAGCTGTGGGTTATTGATTTGAGTGTCGTCTTACTTTGGAGTTTGGTTCGATTANGGCACTTAGGCAGCCTGTCATCCTATTTAGGGGGAACAAATTGCCACACCAAGGTGGCCTGGTAGTCAGGATGCCCTAGGTCTCATGTTCAAACCTCATTAGGTACACATCTTGGGGGTGGCATTGAAAGGGTCAAAAACGGTCACCAGGAACAAATAGAGCGCGTACATCTGAGTTAAAGACTCGCCCTCCCTAGGTAACCTAAACCGGGGAAACCTCAACCTTGCGATCATCATCTATGAATAATCCATGCAACTTTCCTTTAACATTTCAAGCTAGATGTATGCACCTATTATTAACTTATCATTTTAACGGAAAAAAAGCACATATCTCACATACCATTAGCAACAATTTTGGTGCATCAGTTATAATCCGAAAACGAATACTCGAGTACCAATTGAACTTATTCCGGGACTGAAAGAACGTGGTTCTATTCTAACAGCAACCTAATTCCGATAAATTATAGTTCTGTCATAGTGGAGCCAAGGTATTACTACTACTACTACATATCATCATAGTAATTATAACACAAATAAAAACAATAAATCATGATTAATTGATAATAATCATAGAAAACGAAGGGTTTAAATTAAACTGACCGGAGATTAATTAGCTGCAACAAAACACAGACAACAATCTTGTTTGCCCTCCCTCGTTATTTTGGGATTTTTTCTTTTGTAAGGGGGAAAAAAACTAAACAGGGTATGTAGGCATGACGTAGTAGTGATGTTTATGATTATTTATTTATGCGATTTTATTTAAGATGTGGGTTAATGTCATTTTGCTATTTTTAAGCTGCGGGTTATTGATTTGAGTGTCGTCTTACTTTGGAGTTTGGTTCGATTAGGCTTAATGTAGTAAGGAGGAAATGTCGGTCGGTCTTCTCATAATGGACTAGTCTATGTCGGTCTGCCTTATTATACATACACCACTACAAAAAATAGTTAATATGTGCACTACAAAGGGTGGAGTTTTAAATTGTCTTTTTACACAGAATTGAGCGTGCACAAAATAGCCACAATTATATGTGTGTATAGAATAGAAGTTGACCCTAAAAAGCGTGTAGATTAGAAAAAATAACTTGCACCTTCTTAACCGTGCAAATCAAATTCACAAAGCCACCAAAAAGAGCGTGGCAAAAGGATTTTGTATAAAAGTGAAACAAAATAAATTTGATGACAATAAAAAGCATCCACGATCCACGTGTCATTCCTCCTCTTTATATCTCCTCATCCTTTTTTTTTTTAATATCACACAATTCACAAACACTTTTATATCCCAAATTTACACAGCTTCAGTAAATCATGTGACCCCAAATATGAACAATTCACAAACACTTTTATATCCCAAATTTCCCAAATCACTTTCATTATAAACCGTTCAAATCGTTCAATTTCTGTATCCCCAAATCTTATAAACCCTAATTTTCCCAAATCGTTCAATCAGTTAATCGGAAGCTAAATCAGGTCCAGAAGCGAGTTATTGATGAATCAGTTAATCGGAAGCTAGGTGTTGCAGCAGAGCTTGTTAATCGGAAGCTAGGGTTTGAGTTGTTGCAGCAGAGCTTGTTAATCGGAAGCTAGGTGTTGGTTTTGCAGCAGAGCTTGTTAATCGGAAGCTAGGGTTTGAGTTGTTGCAGCAGAATATTGTACAACGACCTGTTGATATCCTAATTTAAAAATGTTTACATCAAAATGATTTTATAAAAACTTTCTTGATTATAACGACTGTGAACCATCGTGCTGATAACGTGTTATAAATTAACAACTTTTATCACAAGATTATCAATATAATCAAGAACCTCCAAGTATTATTAAAGAACCAATAAAGAAGTGTTAGAAAAGGAGAAGAGTAAGTTACCTTTTAAAAGGTTAACTTCGGTGCAAGTTTTTCCATTGATATCATAAGGTATTTATACTACTCAAATACACTATACATTTCACCATTTAGGGTAACTAGGGGAGACAACTAGCTTGCCATATTATTGCTCTAAGTTTGACAAAAAGTGGCATACATTTATTTCAATGTAACTGATAGTTCATAACACTTACGAATTTATGATTCTGGTATATGCATTATTTGTACACGAAGCCATCTTATATACACATTTTAATATAAAATTAATTTGGTTTATTAACGTTAAGTACTTTCTCTCATGGGAGTACGTTAATGGCTGGCCTACAAACTTCAAATTTTCCTTTGAGAAGCGTCCCTATTACTTCGAGATCGCAGTAGCACTAGCAGTTGCTGCTATCCCAGAAGGTTTGCCTGCTGTTATTACTACTTGCTTGGCTTTTGGTACACGTAAGATGGCACAGAAAAACGCTTTTGTCAAGAAGTTACCTGACCTTGTGCTTGTTGTGTCCAAAGATGCCCTCACCCATTACCAACTCAGGCACGCGCCATTGGCATATAGCAATTAGTGTTTAAACCTTTTATAAGTGTTTTAATTTATAGGATATTCAAACAAGTAGATAGAACGTTGGCAAACTAATTAATAAGGCTTATATATGTTAACACTACAAAAAATAGTTAATATGTGCACGGTTATTTTTCCACGGTTTACAAAGGGTGGAGTTTTAAATTGTCTTTTTACACAGAATTGAGCGTGCACAATATAGCCACAATTATATGTGTGTATAGAATAGAAGTTGACCCTAAAAAGCGTGTAGATTAGAAAAAATAACTTGCACCTTCTTAACCGTGCAAATCAAATTCACAAAGCCACCAAAAAGAGCGTGGCAAAAGGATTTTGTATAAAAGTGAAACAAAATAAATTTGATGACAATAAAAAGCATCCACGTGTCATTCCTCTTCTTTATATCTCCTCATCCTTTTTTTTTAATATCACACAATTCACAAACACTTTTATATCCCAAATTTACACAGCTTCAGTAAAACATGTGACCCCAGATATGAACAATTCACAAACACTTTTATATCCCAAATTTCCCAAATCACTTTCATTATAAACCGTTCAAATCGTTCAATTTCTGTATCCCCAAATCTTATAAACCCTAATTTTCCCAAATCGTTCAATCAGTTAATCGGAAGCTAAATCAGGTCCAGAAGCGAGTTATTGATGAATCAGTTAATCGGAAGCTAGGTGTTGCAGCAGAGCTTGTTAATTGGAAGCTAGGGTTTGAGTTGTTGCAGCAGAGCTTGTTAATCGGAAGCTAGGTGTTGCAGCAGAGCTTGTTAATCGGAAGCTAGGGTTTGAGTTGTTGCAGCAGAAGCTAGGGTTTGAGCTTGTTAATCAGTTGCAGCAGCTAAGGTATAAACAATTTATACGCGTTTATTTAAGTATTATATCTGAATAATTTATGCACTTAGAAATTGATTATTTGATTCAAGCTTGAAGTCTGTTGTTGATTTTGAAGTCTGTTGTTGAATGCAAGTTATAATAATGCGCTTAGAAAGTTACATTTCAAGTCACTGATAATGTTGATTTTTGATAAGTTGGTTTTGGATTGGTTAGCGAGATAGAGTGGAAGTTTTTGAAGTTTTTGAAGTTTGTGGAGTCAAAGTAGAGACATGTAACAATGTCCTTAGCATTTAAGGTCTAGCTGTGCCGAATAGTATACTTAGAACTTATAACTTCTGCAAGTTAAAATCTCGCCTTAACCATGTTCTGCTCTCGAGTCCTATTTTTGTTGAGCCAGTACTGTGAGAACAACGCTGTTTGCATATTTAATGTGTTACGGATAATAGTGGCAAGTAGTTAGTAGTAGCGGATAGTATTCTACTTATGTGTAGTGATTATATTATGACGTGTGTTTGACAAAACTAGCTGTCGCGGAAAATAGTAGTGTTGATATTTGATAATTTGAACGCTTTTTGGTAAAACTAGCATTTAAACAAAATACAAAATGATGCACGCTACTTGCCAAACAAGCTTTATGTTTAAAATGCTCAACGCTAGTTGCTTCAAAATGCTCGAGAATGTTGTGCGCCAAACATACAAGACTAGCAGTAGTAGTAGTTTAGCAAGGTTTTACTGATTATATTAAAGTGTTACCGGATATAGTCAAAGTATAGTGATTATAGAAATGTGTAAGTAGTTGAAAATTACTTATAGTTTTACTGTTCGAAGTCATGTTTTACTCTTTATGTATCGTTTAGTGATAATAGTATTGAAATTTGACTGTTGTAAGCTAATTCTTATCGAGTGTTTGAACAATTTTTTCGAAAAAAATATCATGTGTGATTGTTGGAAAATTACATGTATGCTATAGCCTTTTTTGTCTTTACACATAACATTTTTGGAATTTATTAAAACCAATAAGTTTTCAATTCTAATGATTTTAGGCATTGTATCGGAAACTTGGTAAGTATAAGCGATGGATAAAACTTGGATAAATGCTCCGATTAAAAGCAAAACTTTTAGAGATGGAGCCGAAAATTTTATAAGTTTTGCTCGTGCTAGAAGTATAAGAGGAGTCATCAAATGTCCATGTAATAAATGTTGTCTCGGTAAACCGTTTGATCTAGATAAAGCTCATGCCCACATATTGCGTTATGGGTTTTTACCCGGGTATAAAGAATGGACTGTGCATGGAGAGCATACTATATCTTTACCACTATCTCAATCTAGTAATGTTAATGTTGAGGAAACTTCTTTTGGTCAAGAGGATATAAGAGGTTTGGTTCGTGATGCGTTAGGTATTAGTTCTTTGCCTTCGGATAACGTCGAATTAGGAGATACAACGTTGGAAGGAGATACAATGATGGAAGGAGATACCGGAGAATCTACGGAAAGTGGTAGTCATGGTAATGAGGGTGCTTTATATAAGAAGTTGTTAGAAGAATGTGACAAAGAATTGTACTCTGGTTACTCAAATTTGTCCTTCACTTTGCATTTATATCACATTAAATGTATTGGTGGAATATCCAACAAGACTTTTAGCATGATACTAGAACTCTTGAGGGATGCATTTCCACATCTTACAGCGTTACCATCATCCACCAATGAAGCAAAAAAGTTAACTAAAGATTTAGGTCTAGGTTACGAAAAAATCCATGCGTGCCCTAATGATTGTATGCTTTATTGGGGTGACAGGGTGGGTCAACAATCATGTCATGTTTGCAAAGCTTCGCGATATAAAAGCGATGAAGTGATTGGAAGTTCTAAATCACGCAAATCAAATAAGCCGGCAAAAGTTTTACGTTATTTTCCCTTAATTCCGAGACTTAAAAGGTTGTACATGTCCGAGAAAACAGCAAAGGACATGAGGTGGCATGATAATGGTAGAACAAAAGATGGAAAGTTGAGGCACCCCGCAGATGGTCTTGCTTGGAGCGCGTTTAATATAGGCTAAAAATGAGCTTGTATAAGCAAGCTGCGATTAAGCTTAATGAAGTTAATGGTGTCAATGAACTTGGTGCTCAAGAGATCGATTATTCAGAAGATGAGCTTTTGGAAGCATTGGATTTACTCGAACCACTAGAAAACTTCCATGACCACCAATGGCAAGTGTATAAAAGTCATCTTCGAAAGCCGATAGCAAAGGTATTAATTTTTACCACTTTTGATGTCTCTATTAAGTATCTCAAATAAGGTAATATTAACAAGAAAGCCCTCTGTTTGAAACTAGTATTCATAGGAATTATGGAATTTTTTTTGTGATATGAAGTGATCTGATTGGTTGATGATATATTTGGAAAGTGTAGTTAATAATTTGCTCCATGTGTATCATTAATGAACAGGATAATATGTTAATGCACATATCAATGACTTGCTAAATTAGGAACAGGTTGTATAGTAGGAGTTTGATATATCTGATTTGCTTAATTAGAATTTGCTTAGTGTGTACAGTACTATATGTTTGATTAGAAAGTGCTTCTATGATATCAAATGATCTTAGTGGTAAATGATAGATTTGAAGTGGTTTACATAAGAATTGCTGCGTGTGTGCATCACTGGTTATACAGTAGGATATATTTACGTACATTTCACGTGATTCTGAATTTGACAACTAATATGGATCAACAGGTTGTATTGTACTATAGGAGTTTAATATAACTAGTTTAATTAGGAGTGTTTTATGATATCAAATGATCTTACCGGTTAATGATGAATTTGAAGCGCTTAATTTAAATTTGTTTAGTGTGCATTACTGGTTGTATGGTACATATGTTGCTGCACGTCCGGAATAATTCAACTCTGAGAACTGGAAACTAATATGGATCAGTTTGATATAACTTGTTTAACTAGTAAAGTGTTTTCATGAAATCAAATGATCTTACTGGTAAATGATGGGTTTGAAGTACTCGAGTAACATTTGTTCAGTGTGCTCTGCTTGTAAGGTACAATATGTTAATGGACATCATTAATTTTGACTCAGGAGAACTAATATGGATTAACTGGTTGTGCAGGAGTTTAATATAACTTGTTTATTAGGATTTAGGAAATTGTCTTTATGATATTAGATAATTCTACCAGTTAATGATGGATCTTTCTGATTTGGTGTCCTGAAATGCAGAAACTATCAGCATGTGGGAAGAAAGCACGGCTTGACCAAGCCCATACTCACACTAGCGGTGCTTTTAGTTTCGCGCGAAGAAATCATGAATTTGTGAGTAACATTTAATCTCGAAATTGTTATAACTCATATTGTTATGCATTCTTTGATATTCTCTATCTAATATACAGAAAGTGACAAATAAAAGATCACCAAATGATGTTGAGAAGTTTCACATTTGTTATAAAACAGCAGACGACACATATATTCAAGAAGCAACAGCAGAAATGATGGTATATGCATATTTGTTTATAATTTTTTTAAAGTTTTATACGGCATGTTTTGATTTATGAACTTAAAAGCGTATGCATTGTTTCAGGTTCAAGCAAATAGAGAAATAGAAAGAAAGAAGTTAGAGCTAGGAGGCCCTGAAGGTAATGTTGAACATGACGTATTGGCAGAAATTGCTAGGAATGTTATTAACAAACTTATCGGAGATGAAAAACCTCATTGTTTTGGAGCCGGTGTAACAAAATCTCAAGTATCCAAATTCAGTTGTGATCTAAGAAAGATGAGGGGTGAGGTTATAACAAATGAAAACCGTTTTTTGTTGGAGAAAGTACAGACTCAAAAAAAACAATTGGAGACTCAAAAAAACCAATTAGAGACTCAAAAAAAGCAATTAGAGAATCAAAATAAGGAAATAGAGACTCATAAAAAGCAATTAGATGTTCAAGGTTTGCAACTCAAGGATATGGGAGAAAAGCTCGATCAGCTTTATGGAATGCTCAAAGTTGTTGAAATTGCGTTTCCTGGTCTATATAATGGTGCTTCTACTTCTGGTGCTACTGGTACATGTGACAAACAGGTGAGTGATTTATTGTTTATCGCAAACTTTTTTTTCAGTCCCTTGTTTTGAAGTATTTTATGTTTTTTTTCAGCCCTCTTTTGGCGCATCACCACTTCCAGATCACTACCCAGGTATATATTTTAAGGTTTTTAAATTATGTATCTTCGGTTTGATCTGATTGGTTAAATTAAAGATAGAATTTTAGTTTTTAATGTGTTTGATTTGCATTATTTTCATGATTTAGCTATGATCACATTCTGTTGGGTCTGTTATGGTTAATTGCTTAGAAAGTTGTCATCTTAAGTTCATTTGCGATGGGAGTAATCACTATTCACTAACTTAACAAATCTAAGATCACAATTTTATATGATTCTGTTCGGCTAATCATGACAGATACTCAACAGAAAGTGATCATAGGAATAAGTAACAGAGCAGTTATAGGAATTGTAGTTTTGTTATGGTTAGTTGCTTAGAAAGTTTGTTTTCTGTTTTGTTAATGATATAAAATAAGTACAGAGCAGTCATAGGAATTGTAGTTTTGTGCTACATATGAGCCTCGTGATGGTCAGATGATATTAGTTGCTAGCAGCTGTAAGGTTCTAGTCTACCCACCCGTGATATTTCAGATTCAATGTTGTTGTTGATTATAGTGGCATTTGGAGATATTTATAATTACTTAGTTAGGTAGTTTGTTATTGGCATGAGATGCGTGTGATGGTAGTAGATCTGATCGATTAGTGTAATGTGTGAAGCGTGTTTAGTTATTCTGCCTAAAACTAAAGGGGTTCATAGCCCCTTTTTAACTTAATTGGAGATATTCTTATTGTGCCCTTTTACTATTGAGGTTTAGAATCACATTGATTGATAAGTGATCTTAAGGATCTTATCTGTGTTTAATCTTTTGTATATCTGAAACTTTTAGTATGTATGCCTGTGTTTTTCTTGGATGAACCAGTGGATGCATGCACTAGGCAAGTAGGCATTGGAGGTTACTCCCAGACACCAATCTTAGTTTACAGCATTTTCATGTATACTTTTTTCATTGTAGTAAAGTTACTGCTATAAGGGTCAAGCATCACTTAATAGAACAACTTAGGACCTGCATACATTCATTCCTGTGAATCTGCTGGTGTTCAATATGTGTGGCATCAATTGTAGTGTAGTGGATTCTTTTCTGTTCTGATCTACTTATCTGTACAGCAGTTTCGTTGAAAACCTGTTTGGATAAACTTATATTTGTTGATGACAGGTTCATGTTAATGCATGTATGCTGAAATAATAATATCACAGTTTTAACTATAACTTTTGGTTTTCTTTTTCATTATTTAGGAGGTTCTTGAAGAAAAAAGATCAAAGCTTGCAATGGATACTTGAAGACGTAAGATTGACGAAGATTGGCGAAGCTAGCAGATTTTTTTGAAGACGTAAGATTGACGAAGCTTGCTACAGATTTGAAATCTTTTATATCATGAAATCTTTTGTATGTGTAGATTTGATATGCAGAAATTCAGAATTGATATGTAGATTTGAAATTCAGAAATTCAGATTTGATGGTTCATGAAGCAGAATATGCAGAATTGTATTTTTTTGAATTTGTGCAGATTTTTTTTTTTTTTTTAATGTAATGTTATCAACATAGTGACATTAAAAAGCGTGTACTTTCAAAATTTTGCCACGCTTTTTAGTGTGTGCACCTTTGAAACTTTTCCACTATTTTGTGATCTTTGTGATTTTTAAAAGCGTGTAGAAACAAATTTTGCCACGCTTTTTAGGGTGAGCATATTTTGAAATATTTCCACCATGCTAACCGTCGACTAATTCATACAATTCCCCACCCTCTTATGTGTCACTATTAACTACTTTCTCCACGCTCAGTTGTGTGAACCATTTTGTGACGTCAAGTTTTGACACGCTACCTTCATGCGTGTACTTTTAGTTTTGCCACACTTGAAAACATGGAGAGATGCTCTAATCAGTGTGTAAAATTAACCCATTTGTTGTAGTGCACGGTCGGTGGGTGACAAATAAAGAAGAGAGTCGGCCAACCAGGCGACTTACTTGTGTGCTTGTTTGTGTGTGTGAGTTTTTATTCAAAATGGGTAAAAGTCATAAATACATATTGTACTTTCCATTTTGACTCATTATACATATTGTACAATTTTTATTGTCAAATTGCTTATTCAACTTTACCATTTTTTTTATTACGCTTATCATTTTTCGATTTTTGTAAATTGCAACCGGGGATAGCCGGTTTCCCGGTTATTTGAATTAATTAATTTCCACGTTGCATTTTAAATGGGTTTTAGATTATGTGACGTGGAAAATAATTAGGTTATAACCCTATATTTTCCCCAAAATCTCATTTCCCGCTAACCAAACACACACACTCCAAGCCCTAATTTCGTATAATCAAAATCTTGCAAAATTGGCATCGATTGGTCTCAGGTATGTAAATATAATGTTGTTTTAAGTGTTTTAATGTCCTCTAATTGATTAATTGACAAAAGCCCTAATTTTATAATAAACCCTAATTTTGCAGTTTCGTTGAAAGATGGTTAATTTCACCATTAACCTCTATCATCATGGTTTATTCGTGGGCAACCCTCTTCAGTATGTGGATGGCGACCTTCGTGTGGTACATAATGTTAACTTTGAAGGTGTTATTTACTCAGAGTTCTGTCATAATTTTCGTAAGCTTGTTGTTATGGCACCTGTCACCTATTACTATGTTAAAACTGGTGTCCCAATGAATTTAGGTTTGAAACCCTTAAAAACAGATGAAGATTTACAAGCTTTTGAAAAAGCAGCTCAAGAAAATGACTTAAAAATGGACATTTATTGTGAGCATAGTGGTTATAATGTTTTAGAAATGCTTAAGAATGATAATTTGGTTAATCAAGAAGATGAACAAGACTTTTCTGATAATGAAAACCTAGATACTCTAGATGATGTTAAGGATTTAGTTGATTTTCAAACAGAGGATGATTCAGATGTTGTCATTCCAAAAATTTCTACTGATGATCCTTGGTTGAATAAACTGGTTGGGTTGGGTAAATTCATTGGGCATATGGATGATCCAATCCCACCTTTAAATGGTAGGTTTATGGTAGAGATTAATGACCCTGAAGAGGATGATATAGATACTCAATATAAGGTGAAAAAAGGTGTTCAATACCCTGCTTTTGATGCAGAAACCCCATGGAATCACTGTAAACCAATCTTAGGTATGAGGTTTGAGTCACCAGCACAACTTAAGCAATGTTTAGCTAATTATGGAGTTACAAATGGTTACCAACTTTGGTACTTGCAGAATGACATCCATAAATTGCTAGTGTTATGAGGTAGGGATGTAAGTGAAGGTAGGTGTGCTGGTAAAAGAGGTAAAAAGGACAATGAGACTGCCACATGTAGTAGTAAGGGTCAGGGTAGTAAAGAATGTAAAGGTGAACCTAGTAAAATAAGTAAGGCAACAAAAGAGAGGTGGGCAAAAAAGAAAGAAGAAGAAAAGAAAAGTGTTGCAAACCAAAAGGATTGTAAATTCAGACTTTGGGCTAGTTGGATGAGTACAGAAAGGTCTTTCCAAATAAAGACTTTGTATGCAGATCACAAGTGTAGTAGGAATTATAACTTAGGGTCATTGGTGACTTACAAGTGGATAGCACATCATTATGCCAGGGAGATTATAGACAATCCATGGTTAACTTACAGGTATATGCAAAATTCTATAAGGGAAAAGTTTAAAATTGATGTCAGTTTAGGGCAATGTAAAAGGGCTAAACAGTGTGCATTGTTTGATCATGAAGGAGGTTTAGTGGATCATTACAGTAGGTTGTGGGAATATAGACAAGCAGTACTAGAGTCAAACCCAGGGTCCACATGTCACTTAGATATAGAAGAGAAAGATGATGGGCTGATGTACTTCAAAAGGATGTATGTATGTTTCTTGGGACTTAAAGCTGGTTGGAAGGATGGGTGTAGGAAAGTGATTGGTTTGGATGGTTGTTTCCTATCCCATACATGTAAAGGACAATTACTTACAGCAATGGGCAGAGATGCCAACAACCAAATGTTTCCAGTTGCATGGGCAGTTGTTGGTGTAGAAATAAAAACAACTGGTGTTGGTTTCTTTCATTATTGCATTCTGATTTGGAGTTGGATAATGGAAAGGGTATAACAATCATATTTGATGCACATAAGGTCAGTAGTACTTACACTTTTAAATATGTGTTTTATGCTTAGTAACTCATAAACTGACATGTACTTATCTTTTATACAAGGCTTAATTGATGCAGTTGGTATGGTTACCTGATGCAGAGCATAGACAGTGTACCAGACATATCTATGCAAATTTTAAGAAGAAATGGAGTGGACTTCAGTACAAGAGGTTATTCTGGGCAGCAACTTCAACCACAATCAAAGAGCAGTTTATGCAGATTATGGAACAAATAAAGTTGTTGGATGAAGCTGCCCATAAATGGTTGGTTGAAAGAAACCCAAACAGTTGGAGCAGGGCTTTCTTTGAGATGGACAGATGCACTGCAGCCTTTGAAAATGGCATTTTTGAGAGCTTTAATGGAAGGATATTGAATGCTAGAGGTAAGCCTATAATCACAATGTTAGAGGATATTAGGATTTACCTGATGCAAAGAGTATACTTCATGAATAAGAAAGCTATGGACTTGGATGATACCATTACACCAAGTGTTAGAAGGCAAATGAACATTCTTACAAATAAACAAAGGTTAGTTTCTCTTTTTTGTATTATATCATTTTATGAATTAAATTTATAAATACTTATACATATATATTATTCTGTATAGACATTGGGATGTTGTTGCTAGTGGTTTCCAAGAAGTTGAGGTAAGAAAAGGGGATGAAGCATTCTGTGTTAACTTGCATACTAAGAAATGTAATTGTAGAATGTGGGAACTGAGTGGAATACCTTGTGTGCATGCCATGGCTGCTTATTTCCATATGAAAAAGGATCCTTTGTTAGGGGTTAGTGAATGGTATTCTAAAAATAAATGGGTAGAAGCTTACCAATACTCTATTAGACCAGTCTTAGGATCTAAGTATTGGAAGCCATCAACATTTCCAAAACCTTTACCCCCATTGGAAAGGAAAATGCCTGAAAGACCTAGGAAAAAAAGAATTAGGCATCCAACTGAAAATGACCATGAAATTAGCAGAGTAGGAAGGATCATGCACTGTCATAATTGCTGGGAGCCTGGACACAATAAAAGGAATTGTGATAAGCCAGCTCAACCAAGGCCACCAAAACAGAATCAAACAAACCCTGCTCAACCAGAACAACCCACAAATACCACTCATATACCAGAACACTATGTTGAACAAATGCCAACTTACATACCAGATCCTGCTTTACCTAAAAAAAAGGGCACCAAAAAGTGGGGGTTCAACTAGTGGGAAAAACAAAGGAGAATCAAGTAGCAAGACTGGTACAAAGAGAGGTGGTACAGCTAAGGTCAATAAAATGTCAAAAAAGTCCAACTTGGGAGGTTCAAGCAGCAAGCAAATATTCACCACAACACCAGAGGTACATTTATAAATTCAGAATACTTCTATAAACTGTAAATACATTTTTAGGGAGTTAATATGTTTATATGAGGCAGGAACATCAATTTCAGATGGATATGGAGGCTTTAGATGATACTTTAAGGACTGAGGAGAAAGAAAAAGCCAAGTATGCAGAGATCCAAAAACAAAATGAAGCTGTTAACAAATGGTGGGATGAATATGCACAAGAGTTCACAGTTGCTGATTTCAATGAAAGAATAGAAGATCAAATTGGTATATCTATTTCACCTGGAGAAGAAATCTCATTCTTTTCAGATTCTGTGCAAAGGAACACTATGAATGATGATATACCAACACAACAGAGCCATGTTCATCCTGCAAGTGAAGTTGTTCATCCTGTACCTGAAGTCAATGGTAAAGAACAAGATGCTACACATGAAGATAAAGGGAAAGCTGTTGCCACTCCAGATTTGCCATCACCAGCTGCTGCAAAGAAGCCTAGAGGCAGGCCAAAGAAAACAGCAGCCACAGATTCTATAGTTGGAAGAATCTATCACAAGAATAGAGGTAGATCTGAGAGAATTGCAAACCAGAAGAAGCCTTTTGTGTTTGACAAATATGGCACTGGTTCTACACCAGACAAAGCCTTTGATGTAGAATAGTTGGATTTAGAAGTAGCTTGTTTTGATTCTGCTGTGAACTAGTACCATTTAAAAACTTGTATTTTGTGGATGGTGTGAACTTTATGAATGGGAATGCAGAATCTTATCTTTATCTACTATTTTTGTGTTGTCCAATACATTACTGCTTTACTTTATTACCTGTGGAGATCACATGTATTTTGTGCTTTGTGCTGTCTGTGTAGATGTGCAGAGCATGTGAATATTGCTTTTGTGCATTGACTATTTAGGTAGAGAACATTATTGGATCAAATATAACCATTTCATTTCATTTCACCCACCAACTTACATACCACAACATCATTTTGAGTGACCAACAACCTAAAACAACACCAAGATCCTAAAACTACAGCAACATCCATTACACACCAACAAAAGACAGTAAAAGACATCCTTACTTAACACCAACATCCTAAAACAACCTACTCTAATACATCACAAAACCACATACAACACAGCCATAAACATGAGACACTTAAACAAAAGGGTAGCTTTCTTCTTGCTTTTGACAATTTCCAACTGCATTTCTTCAATCTGCAAGTTCATATCATGCTGATAAACATCAAACTCATGTTCCAAAATCTGTAAATGATTTTGAGCAGATACTTCAGCATAGTAAAACTGCCTTTCCTCAGGACTCATGGTAAGATACATCAGAAAAAGCTGAGTCTTGTACCATTCATTTGTCAACTCTGGATCAATCCAGTAAAAGGCATTGCAGAATGTGGTACCAGAAAGCTGTAAAATTAACAATAATTTAAAGTTCTTAAGCAAAACCCTCATTTAACAAATTTTGGGAAAAATTAAAATCATTACAATTTAACAATACTTACATTTGAATTTCGACAGTTAAGGAATCTTCTACCTGGGTTATTCATAGTCCAAGATACACGCCTCATTAAAGGGTTATTGCAATTACAATGAGTGGGTAACTGTTGGAATAGTGGCTAAATATTAATATGTAAATGTCTAGAATCGAACCCGAGACCTTGGGATTGCACACATTGCAAATGAGAATTAAAGTATAATAATAAAAATATTGTATGTTTATTATTTGAACACAAGTACTTAACGACCGTTAGTATTTACCGTTAAATGACTAACGACCGTTAGACGTAAATAAGGAAAGAATGTGTTTAAGTATTATGGTAACCAAGAAAGATCTAGAACTCCCCTTGAGTTCTATGGGGCGGCCGAATACTCTCCATAAGGAGGTTAGGGATCTTTGCTTGGTGACCAAGTTTACTAACACTATATAAAGAAATCAAGGGTTAATGGTTTGATATAACTTTTGTACACACAATTATCCCTAATGGTTTTTCTTCCTTCTTTTCTTTGGCCGATCGTATATCCCTTCCCCAAGGGTTATAGGATCGATTTTTGTTTAACAAAAATCTTGTGTTCTTGTTACTTGCATAACCTTTAATTCGTGATTAATTTGTGTGTACAAGAACGAGGTAACAACACACTATTGTTGTTATCAAGAGATCGAATAACAAAAAGGTAATGGGTTATTCATAGATCTACATAAACCCTAATTAGGGTTCATCTATTGTTCATCCCCAATCAAGAATTGCTTGAGGTACGTTTTCTATTTATGTTTTAGTTAACTATTACTTGTTATATGTGATCCTTCGCTTCCGCATCTTGTGCTACTTGATATTAGTAATTATATATGATAGTCATGATTATAAAATTCTAACAGTAACACCCTTCTCCTACGAACACTTGTAGAGGATGAAGACATTGTGGTAATTTAGGGTTTGGATTACAATTAGGGTTTGGAATTACGATTAGGGTTTATAGGGTTTGATAATGTAAAAGATAACGTTTGTTTGTTTGTTTTTTTTTTTTTTTTTTTTTTTTTTTAGGATTATAAATCCCATTTTATGGGTCAAATAAGTAAACGGGTTATATCATACCCGGTAAATGAACCAAACCCAGTCCACGTTGGAATTAAATGGTTTAAAAAAAATAAAAATTAAATAACACGTCACATAAAACCGGATAAATGGGAAATGATAAGCGTAATGAAAAAAAGGGTAAAGTTGAATAAGCATTTTGACAATAAAAATTGTACAATATGTATAATGAGTCAAAATAGAAAGTACGTTATGTATTTATGACTTTTACCCTATTCAAAATATATTTTTGTGGTGTATGCGTGTCGGTTTGTTTGTTATACTAAGTTGTTCACGAAGTAATTTTGAAGAAAGAAAGTTGAGGTGGCAAAGGAGATTTAAGTCGTTTGGGGTCCCTTATTACAACTAGTTATATCTTAGTATTTTTTTACTCTATTTGTCATTACTACAATTTGATATTGGGAACTTATGTACTTATTGTTGATACAAAAGTTGGGCAAGGCTTGGCTTGAGTACCAATTCGGGTATGAGTGCTTGAAACCTGCGCACTAAGAGAAACAAGAAACACCGTTAGGCTTATCGAGGGATTGTTTCCCCCGATTATCCTCCGGCGTGAGAGTAAGTAATCGAGTTTGGGTTAAAGACTTGTGA
>LBNU01034969.1:80774-127217 GCA_014162995.1 Artemisia annua
GATCTACATAAACCCTAATTAGGGTTCATCACTTGTTCATCCTCAATCAAGAATTGCATACGGTACGTTTTCTATTTATGTTTTAGTTAACTATTACTTGTTATACGTGATCCTACGCTTCCGCATCTTTGTGCTACTTGATATTAATTATTATATATGATAGTTATAATTATAAAATTCTAACAGTTAAGACATACCAGATGGATTACTTTATTATCAACCATTATTACTATTTAATAATTACAATAAACACACAGATACACTTGCCTGATGATTCATAGACGGGTTGAACATTGAAAAACGATGACCAGTATGGTCTGAAAGAATATCGAACTTCTTGAACAAGCTGGAAATAACATATAATTGCTTTACCAGGAATTCATGGGACAATCAGCATATAACAACAAACAAGTAAAATTGAACAAGTTGTGTAACAAACAAGTAACGTACACATAAAACAATTTCATAATTTTCCCATACCCTAACTCAATGATATTCGCATATCAAATATAAATCAATCAATGAATCATATAACCTCCAATTTAGACATTAGCAGATCAATTATAAAATCTTTGAGAGGATTTTTACCGACCCTCTCTATTCCAATTTTTTTTTAATTTTACGCTTAATATGCTTCTTTCTGTTCTGCGGGTCGCTTATCCGCTCGTACCTTTTTAAAAAACAAATCTTAACCATCAAGGCATTACCATAATTAGTAACCACTACGCTTCATGTTAACAAAATAAGTTTTAAGGGAAAAAAGTTTACTGACCCAATTCTCGTTGATACCTTTTTGACTGACTCTGGGGGGGGGGGCAGGGTTTCATCCTTTAGTGTAAACAGGGCGAACTTATGAAAGGAGGTTCCTCCATTCGGACCGTCTTGATCACATTGTATGCAGTGTAGAAAAAATAAGAAAGCTCGAAGTAACGATTGTTCTTCTTAGAATATCAAATACAAAGCGAAAAAATTTCAATGACTCACAAACTACTTTAACTACTTTCTCACGTTCATGGGCTTGTGGTCTAGTGGTTAAAGGCTTAAGTAGTTAAGCAACAAGTGAGAGTAGTACCGCGTGTTTGCGGTGACCGACCGGAGAAGTCCTCACTTGGAACCACAAGCCTCTAATGATATCAGGCGGAATCGGGAATAGGAGTGGGGTTATCCCTAAGGAGAGGCTCGAGGTTGGTATCTCTGCCCGAGGATGCGACACTAACTCGAGCCAACAACTAACAACTAACATCTAACAACTAACCCGCCGTTCAAAAAAAAAAAAAAAAAAAAAAAAAAAAAAAAAGCCTTTAACTACTTTCTCCAAAATGTCGATTATGGAATACAGTGGAGACTTGGTTTTTTATGTATTCCACATTAGTAGATGGCACAATCAAGACATTTATGCGAAAATGGAGCAATTCAGAGTATATATTGTTGAAGTCAGGTCGAACAGGTTAACTTATAGTTAAA
The DNA here is from genome assembly GCA_014162995.1 of Artemisia annua. Lineage (NCBI taxonomy): Eukaryota > Viridiplantae > Streptophyta > Magnoliopsida > Asterales > Asteraceae > Artemisia > Artemisia annua. The sequence continues at coordinate 82,239 of LBNU01034969.1, forward strand.
ATGCAATTGAAAAAGGGGGTATGGAATTTTAGTGTTGCTGACATACTCGAATAGTCAGATATTTACAACATTTGAATCGTTATAATGAGAAAAGTTGGGTTCATCGTATTACTAATATCTTTGCTGTCATAGGTTTAAACAAGTGTTGGCAGGCCAACCAAGCTCGTTTTATTCGTCCCAAAGGTTTACAGTTTTGATCCAAACTCGTATCCATTACCCAAACCACCCCGTTTGCCACTACTGTACATGAGCATCATGGAGGTTATTTTTAGTGAGTACCATGTGATATGCATAGCCAACCTTTCTCTATACAGTTCATTATGAAGGGTACCTGTAGAAACTACTTCCCTTCATAATATGTCACTAAAACCAGCAAAAAACATAAAGGAAGATAGTGCGTTAAATGTGGGTGTTTTGTGATTGAGCTTGTAACATGATAGATGCTTGAGTGAACATCATAAAATCTTGATCGCCGATAAAAGGATCTAATCAATGGACCGTTGTTTTGCATCACCTTAATGAATCTATGTGCAGATTTCATAATGATACCATGTTTCATATGTGTCATGTCTGCAACATAAACATGGGACAGAATTCATCTATAGTACAAAAGTCCAAATGTACAAAATTATTGATTTCCAATTTGTGATGTCCCATGAAAATTGAAATTTCATCTGTAGGCAAGTTTTAGTGTTACATTTCCAATTTACTCTTGTAATCAAAACAAATAACTGATACGTATATTAGTTTACTTAATCATAATTTAAGGCCATTTTGGACGTCACATTAGGCAACGACATTATCAAACATTGCAATTTTCAAACTGAGGGAGTAAGTAGTATACCCAAGGAAAACATAGAAGGCTTGTGTATAACAAATTCCTTAGGCCGGAAAACACAGGGTGCCACCTCAGAGGCCCGTATATAAATTGAAGATTTTCAGCTAGGGATTGCTCTTTAATCACTACTTGGTTTAAAAGGGCAAGACTAGTAACTGGTTAAGACCAACCTCAGTGAATCGTTTTGTTAATTTAGATAACTAAGTGCGAAATAACACACCTTCTGTTCAGGTGATCCGGCAATGTTTTTTAATATCATATAGTCGGTGTTAATCGACTTATCCTTATTTAAGGACGATTTTCTCTTTTCTTTGCGTATTATTATTAATTCCAAACGATTCCCACTTTAAGGTTTCGTTTTATATTAACTACGCTTTGTTGGCTGGTGCTTAATTGTTCTAAACTCGTTTAGGGTTTATTCTCTTGGATCGTTGGTGTGGTACTGGCGTGTGAATTCTTCAAAGTTATATCTATTGTAAGCTGGTTTTTGGGTGGTGTTTGAAGCTTCAACGTAATATCTGATTTGCATGTTCCATTGGATGGTGTTTACGGAATGTTCCTCTATGGATTTATATTTCCTATAAGTCAACTTTGATTGTGGTGATTACTTGGTACGTGGGTTTGGGAGAGTGAATGTCAAGTTTATCTTGTGTAAGTCAAGTTATATGATTCTTGTTCAAAAATCATCATGGGTGCTGCTGATCGTTGGGTAGTTTGCATATGGGTGTCTTTGTTATCTTACTACCATGATCATGTTTGTAAGTTAGGGTTTAACCTATTGATGTTAGGGGATTCACCCTATTTGTTACCATGATAAGCTCTAGTTAGAAATCATTTAAGAAATGTTAACTAAAACCCAATTGTGATTAACAATTAGAAATCCAAGAAACTAAGAATTGGAAATGGTAATTGTAATCAGTTAATATGAATTTGATATGAAATGAGAGAGAAGATTCAAGAAGGTATTTGTGATTCAAGATAATCAGAACTGATTACAAAGATTGAACTTTATACAAAGAAAACAACTAACTAACTTTTGGCGGGAAAGTTAGTTTTAAAAGAACTAATAAGGAACTGACACGTGTCCTTATTTAAACTACTGAAATTGGCGCGTATCATACCAATCATCTCTATTGGACATAATTCTGATCTTGAGGTTTTGAGGGTTGGTTTTTTGGGCAGTTAGAGCTTGTTGATGTCTTTTGTAGAATCAAGGGTGTCTATTGTGTGTTACACTATCTCATGCTGCTACTGTTCACTTTCTTATCTTCGGGCAGTTGCTTATGGACTTAGTGTATGATGGACATGGTGGAGATTGTGTTTGTGGTGTTCGTTGCTACTACAAACATATTATACGTTGAAGACCACTTGGATGATTATTTTATTTTTCTTCGTGGATTCTTCATGGAAGTTAAGATGGACCGCCAGAATGATATAGAAGGCTTAAGTTTTTGCTTGAGTAGTATTGTATTTTTTAAGTATTTTGTCATTATTGGTAGGTTTATTTTATTGTAAGTTATAGGAATGGTGTGTCATTCTTATATTCGAGTCTGTAAGTGTCCTAAGGGACTGAGGCGAGGGAGTCACTCTCGTCCTTTGTACTTCAACGTTTTTTTGGATAATATATTTTACCAGGGTGAAAAATCCCTTTTACCCAGAAAAAATACAAGTGAAACAAAAAATAGGAACTAACACATGATTCACTAAGGTAGCACCAAGAACATAGCATTGTAGAACTTCAATCAACTTCCATGTGATTCAGAAAAGCACCAACCATAATCTAACATCAACATAGAACCTGAACTTACATAGCACACCAAAGAAACCTTGAACCATCTCCAAACCAATACGAGTGAATAACCTGGAGCTAACCGAGACTAAAGGTTTCTTCCACCAATCCACAAGTCCCTAATGCTTGCACACTTGATAAGTGCAATTGTCACTTACATGAAGAGATCCGTTGTTCCTAAAGGCTAACTTTAAGAGGGCAATTTGTCCCTTACATGATAAGAGCCGTTGTCCCTAAAGGCTCACTTGTTGAGAGCAATTATACCTTACTTTGTGAGAGCCGTTGTCCCTACAAGCTTGCACACTTGATGAGAGCAATTGCCCTTTACATGATGATAGCCGTTGTCCCTAATGCTTGCACACTTGATAAGAGCAATTGTCACTTACATGATGAGATCCGTTGTCCCTAAAGGCTAACTTTATGAGGGCAATTTGTCCCTTACATGATAAGAGCCGTTGTCCCTAAAGGCTCACTTGTTGAGAGCAATTGTACCTTACTTTATGGGAGCCGTTGTCCCTAAACGCTTGCTCACTTGATGAGAGCAATTGCCCTTTACATGATGATAGCCGTTGTCCCTAATGCTTGCACACTTGATAAGAGCAATTGTCACTTACATGATGAGATCCGTTGTCCCTAAAGGCTAACTTTATGAGGGCAATTTGTCCCTTACATGATAAGAGCCGTTGTCCCTAAAGGCTCACTTGTTGAGAGCAATTGTACCTTACTTTATGGGAGCCGTTGTCCCTAAACGCTTGCTCACTTGATGAGAGCAATTGCCCTTTACATGATGATAGCCGTTGTCCCTAATGCTTGCACACTTGATAAGAGCAATTGTCACTTACATGATGAGATCCATTGTCCCTAAAGGCTAACTTTATGAGGACAATTTGTCCCTTAAATGATAAGAGTCGTTGTCCCTAAAGGCTCACTTGTTGAGAGCAACTGTACCTTACTTTATGGGACCGTTGTCCCTAAATACTTTTTTTTTGGGTAAAAGGGTTAATTCACCCCTGTAAAATTTATTACACCAAAAAGCGTTGAAGTACATAGGATGATGGTGACTTCCCTCATCTCAGTCCCTTAGGACACTTACAGACTCTCATATAAGAATGACACGTCATTCTTATAACTTACATTGAACATAAACTTACATTGAACATAAGCTACAATGACTATAAAAATAACACAAATTAAATGCAATTCAATTGGACAAATCCTTGAATCTTCAAATCGTCATAGTAGGTCAAACTTCCAGCTTCAATCAATTGCGTCTTCTATTAGTATTGTGCAAAAAGCGTAATATAATAACCTAATAAGAGTGACTTCCGAAGCAAATCGAACATGAAGCATAAACATGGTCTAAGCAACCCAACCTTCCAGCATATCCGAACTTGAAACAATCTTCCACCAAATACGAATGAAACACATGAAGACAAATACCAAGTATCAAGTCATATGCACCAACAAATCCCATGATCACCCAAGGACTGAATTAAGTAACAACAATCGCACAACAGCCCATGAACCAATCTTCAAACAAATATGAAAGAATTACACGAAGACAACAGGATCAAGTATTACTAACATAGGGTTTTCAAGACCCTAACAATCATTAGCAACGATCACAAAATCAGCAACACAAAGCGAACCAGGACCAAATCTTGTGAAGGTAAACTAACCATCCAATTCCTTCGCACACCAGACCAGAAAATAAACAATGCATGACAGCAATCAGGTCCATGTGATATACGAACCAAGAAACTCACCATAGGGTACATACGAACCCTAGCTTCCAAATAAAACAGCATCCATCAATGGCATCACACAATCGAATAAGATTCGTTGAATAACAAACCCTAAAACAAGGGTTGCAAGATCAAACCGCCAAAGATGTGTATTAACTTCCATCTCTCTCAAACCCATTAACCACTAACATCCAGCAAACTAAGAACATGCACACCAACAAAATACCAGCAAGAAATCAATACCCAAGCAAGGTATACTTCCAGCAAAAAAAGTAGACAAAACCCTAAAAATAGGGTTCCATTCAGCATTGAAGCACCATAAACAGTCCAATCGACCAGATCAGTAACCCTAAAAAAGAGTTATAGAAGGATCGACCAAGACAAAACTAGATCGCACCATGTATATATAATCGATATAAACCGACATATAGGCTTTAGGAACATGCAACGATCACATAAAACCCAACAGATCACCCCAAGGTAGATAAACGATTTTAAGAAACCTTAAACCGACTTAAGTATTGTTTAGGATAAAAGGCAGCGATCAGCACCCAAAAGGCGGTTAGATAATATAAGTAACCATAAGAACGAACAGATTTGTGATAAAAAATCACAAACCCTAATGAGCCGCCACAAAAAAACCACCAGATCCACTAACAAAAAGAATAACGATCAACAGATCTAGATAGTATAGTCGGTTAGGGATAGGTATTAGACATAACCATGAAGAAATCAGTAGATATAGATCAAATAAAAGGACGGCCACCATATCGTTAAATAAAAATCGCAACAACAATATGTATTGCATACCCTAGAATGAAAAGAATCATTAAAGGATAGAGAGGACATATGTTATTGGATTTTATGACCGGAAATAGAGCAAAACATGGTGGCCGGATTTCTCCATGGGGAGAGAGAACTTCCATCTCTCCCAAACCCACGTACATGGAAAAAACCCTAACATTCTCTCCTAGTGTGGGTGATTTTCTAACCGCCATTCCCTAAATTGTTTTTTCTTAATTCGTACCTTGATCTCTTGTTTTTCTGATTCCTCTTGTTATTATATTGATTAACATTCGTGTTTATCATTGATTAATCTTGTTGGGTGATGTAAATCTTGAGGTTTTGGGTCGAATTTGTGTAAAAAACGATTTAGGGTTTGCCAAAAGTCAAATCGGTTTTCACCTCAATCCCTCTAATTCTTGTGTTCTTTGCAACGATTTGGTTATCTGATCATTATTATTGCTTAATTCACATAGATTACTGGATTTTGGTGTCTTTTGTGAGGGTTAGAAAATCGTTTTTTGGTTAATCCCTAACTTTTCCAATCATTATTCATAAGTTTCTGCCTAACCAGATCTTGTGAATCGTTTATTTAGGGATTAATCTTATGTTGGTTCTTAAATCGTTCCTTAAACATCCATAATTCATATAGTCGGTGTTTAATCGACTTATCCTTATTTAAGGACGATTTTTTCTTTCTTTGCGTATTATTATTAATTCCAAACGATTCCCACTTTAGGGTTTCGTTTTATATTAACTACGCTTTGTTGGCTGGTGCTTAATTGTTCTAAACTCGTTTAGGGTTTATTCTCTTGGATCATTGGTGTGGTACTGGCGTTTGAATTCTTCAAAGTTATATCTATTGTACGCTGGTTTTTGGGTGGTGTTTGAAGCTTCAACGTAATATCTGATTTGCAAGTTCCATTGGATGGTTTTACGGAATGTTCCTCTATGGATTTATATTTCCTATAAGTCAACTTTGATTGTGGTGATTACTTGGTACGTGGGTTTGGGAGAGTGAATGTCAAGTTTATCTTGTATAAGTCAAGTTATATGATTCTTGTTCAAAAATCATCTTGGGTGCTGCTGATCGTTGGGTAGTTTGCATATGGGTTTCTTTGTTATCTTACTACCATGATCATGATTATAAGTTAGGGTTGAACCTATTGATGTTAGGGGATTCACCCTATTTGTTACCAATCCTCTCTATTGGACATAATTCTGATCTTGAGGTTTTGAGGGTTGGTTTATTGGCAGTTAGAGCTTGTTGATGTCTTTTGAAGAATCAAGGGTGTCTATTGTGTGTTACACTATCTCATGCTGCTACTGTTTACTTTCTTATCTTCGGGTAGTTGCTTATGGACTTAGTGTATGATGGCCATGGTGGAGATTGTGTTTGTGGTGTTCGTTGCTACTACAAACATATTATACGTTGAAGACCACTTGGATGATTATTTGATTTTTCTTCGTGGATTCTTCATGGATGTTAAGATGGACCGCCAGAATGATATAGAAGGCTTAAGTTTTTGCTTGAGTAGTATTGTATTTTTTAAGTATTTTGTCATTATTGGTAGGTTTATTTTATTGTAAGTTATAGGAATGGTGTGTCATTCTTATATTCGAGTCTGCAAGTGTCCTAAGGGACTGAGGCGAGGGAGTCACTCTCGTCCTTTGTACTTCAACGTTTTTTTGGATAATATATTTTACCAGGGTGAAAAATCCCTTTTACCAAAAAAAAAAACAAAAACGAGTTAAAACTTTGCACTTGTAATAGGAGGGAAGCATCAGGCCAAGGCAATAGTGCAACACAACAACCCAAAAAAATAAGATTAATATCAAGTGAGCCAATGGCTCATGTATAGAACAGATACTATACTTGATCTTAGCCAAAAGGCCGAGAAAGGCATGCTTATTCAATTCACAGGCCTTTCTTTTTATACTCAACTTCAACTTGTCTGTTTACTTCACCCAGCGGATGTGGGACAACAAAGTACTTTTCAGAAAATTTTATTTGCTGCACATTTTTTGCTGTCTTCTTTCACAAAGAACATTGTTAAAGTAATATTTTTTGATTGCTGGAAATAAGCGTTTACAAAAGCAACAAAGGTGACGACCATGTTTAAACATGAGACTTCACTAGTCACCTGTGCATCATCACCTCCATATCGCTAAGATAAAGATGTACAATTTAGCCCAAAAAGTGCATATGATTTGTAAGGTTACAGAAACTTCATTCATTTTTCTACACTTAATTACGTTATAAAGTGGGATTAAAACATATCATCTTGTTCAATAAAACTTGATTGCAATGGATTTCCTTTTTTATCTCATTCTGCAAGATATTCTTGGCGCCTTTTCAGATTTTATGGCTGATGGAATTGATGTTGGTTTGCAATGGATACCAAGGGTTTTTCAGATAATTAAAGTTTGCTGCACTTTTGGCACTCTTTTTTTACTTTGTTTCTGGATTGAGAGAAAGTAGAAACCAATCCAGTATTCTTAGGACCCGATGCTTGTTAACACTTACATAAATCAGTATCGTTTTTGGCAACGGATCCATGATAAAGAACCATTCATATGATTGGTTCTTAAAGTTTTACTTCAAGTTTATATATAAACTTTTCTGTAAATTTAGTAAGATGTACAGTGAGTAATGATGCTTTTGTCTTCCCGAGTGTTAAATCCGTAATCTATTGCGATGTAAGTCATTCAATGCTCAGATGTGGTTGTAATAGTCTTCATCATTGTTGAATACATGCATTTTATATACCATTTATCAGAAAGAACTAGAAATTGACAAATGAAAGACTTTTTTATCCTATATTACCTGACATTTTTTCGTTCTTAAAACTGTAATTTGCAACATACATTTAGTGGTTGATAGAAAAAAGACACACATAAAAATTGTTAAGGCACTTAGATGCAGGATGAATTTGTTTATCAGTTTTATAAGTCAAATCTCCATTGAAAAATGAATTGTGTCCAATATCAATAACAAGTTGATCGTTATAGCTATTAGATCAACTTTAATCTATTAAAAAAAGAACAACTTGAATTATGTCCACTATTGAAAGTAATGTTTCTTATTATTCAAAACTAACAAAGTCCCATTATCTTCCTGAAACATAAAGAAAAGATAAACGTCACCACGGGTGCTGCCACCAGTTAGTCCATGGACATCAAGAGGTGGATCAAGATGTCCCATAAGCAATGAAGGTGATGCCCGTATTTAAAATTTAGACCTCACGTGTGAATTATCACCTCCGTACAGCTAAGACAAAGTATGTGTGGGAAGATAAAGCATAACTTTTTAATATGAAAAGAAAAATGAGTCTTGTAACGGCCTCAACCATTATTAAAGTAAAAACAAATCTTTGATAGCAACTTATTTGTTTCACCACAAAGCAATCAGGATCTTACTTCTTTGAAACATATAAATTTGAAAAGAAAGCTTTCAATGCCAAATGATGACCCACAGACGAACTTACTTTCATTATTTTGTTTTGATCCATTACCCAAACCACCCAATTTGCCACTTATATACACAAGCNGTACAAGCCTCATGAAGGTTATTTTAGTGTGCGGTAAGCATTGCCAGGCTTCTTCTAAACAGTTTATTATGAAGGTTACCATTAAAACTACTTTCCTTTATAGCATCTATTTGGTATCTCGCTACAAGTGTTCAATCTCTGCCACTAAAATCATAAAAAATAACGTAGTGAGTTTAATGCGGGTGTCATTGGGATTGAGCTTTTAACACAATAGATGCTTGAATGAGCGTCATAAAATCTGTATCGACTGATAACAAATCTGGTCAATTAACCGTAGTTTTGCGTCACCTTTACGAATCTATGTACAGATTTCAGTCATAGCATGTTTGATGTTTCTTTTAATCCAGTAGTTCCATATGTGTCATGTATGAACGTAAACATAGGCCATAATTCATCCATGGTACACAAGTCCAAATGTACATAGGGCATTTTGGACATTTCACATTAGGCAAAGACATTATCAAACATTGCGATTTTCAAACTGTAGGAGTAAGTTGTATACCAATGAAACATAATTTTAACAAATTCCCTAAGCTGGAAAACAAAGGTGCCACCTCACATGCCGGAAGATTTTTTTTCAGTGTGAATTTTTCTTTAAACTGTCAATCCATAAAATACTTTTTTTTTTTTTTTGTTAATTTTGATAAACAAGTACAAAGCAACACACCTTTTGCTATTGAGACCACAGTAACGTTTTTGTCAATGGAACCCCAATGCAAAAAGGATTATAAATTTTGCACTAGTAATTGGAGGGGTGCGCCAAGCCAAGGCAATAGTGCAACGCCAAGGCGACACGTGAAGAACCCCAGCAGCAAGCTACTGTGGTGGGTTCTTCCACCATAAAAAATAAGATTAATATCGAGTGAGCCGATGGCTCACATATCAGATATTAAACTGATAAGAACAGATACTACACTTGATCTTAGCCAAAAGGCCGAGAAAGGTATGCCTATTCCATTCACATGCCTTTGCTTTTATAGTCAACTCCCACTTGTCTACTTGATTCACCTAGCCGATGTGGGATACAAAGGGTCTTTCAGAAACTTAACTGTTCCTGCACTTTTTTTCACACATACTTTTTGTTTATGAATTGAAAGAAACCAATTTAGTATTTTTGGTAACCAAAACAAGATAAAAAAATCATTCATATGAAGGCTGGGGAGTTTTTGAAAATTATATTTGTTTATGTATGTAAGTGTAGTAAGATGCCTAGTGAATAGATTGATGCTTTTGTCTTCCATAGTTTTAGATCCGCGATCAGGTGCGATGTAGGTCAATCAATGCTTGGAACATGGTTGTAAGATTCTTCAGCCTAGTTGAATACTTATGTACTTCTCATCATCAGAAAGAGAAGAGAAAAANAAAAAAAAAAGGCAGTAATGAAAGACATTTTTTCCAACTTAAAACTATAATTAGCAACATACACCTTTAATGGTTGATAATAAAAGACACATACATATTTTTAAGAAGCTGTAATTGCAGAAAAATTGTTATTAATATCAGTTTTGTAAGTCAAATCTTTATTGAAAACTCAATTGTGTCCAATACTGATAGCAAGTCACAATGTCCCACAAGCAACGAAGATGATGCCCATGATTAAAACTAAGACCTCACTCATGAATCATCGCCTCGGTCCAGCTATGAGACGCCATGGGGACAGATGAAGTAAACATTATCGCACATGTTAAGGAAGAAGAGTTTTGTGACAGCCTTGATTACTATTTTAGAGCAAAAATATCTATGGTAGCTGCCCATTTGTTTCAGAACAAAAAAATCAGATTGAATCTCTTATTTTGTTCTACAGATAATAGAACTTATAAATCGCTTCTGCGTTTCTAATATATCTAACTGCACACAACCATAAACTGGTCCCATTTCTTGTTAGGACTCTAGACATTTATTGCTTCCTTTAGTTCCACAACAGGAGGTTACTCCATCCGCCCATTAATGTCACTGTATTTCATGTAGCAGTTTCCCTTGTAGATGTATGGAAAAATAAAGATAACTGAAAGTTAAATGTCATTCTTCCACATCCTCAAAAGATATAGCAATTTTAAGGGGTTTAAGCCATTTTAGTGAAACTCCTAAATATAAAGATACCAAGTATTACAACTATGTGCTTAACATCTTAAGCGAACTCCATGGGTTTTAAATATATGAATGTACAAAGGACAAAGTATTTGGAGTAATGCATTTTACAGGGGTGAATTAACCCTTTTACCCAAAAAAAAAACGACAAAGTATTTCAAAACAGTTCCAGCATAATCAATTCCTAGAAACAGTGGATCTAAATGTTTAAGTAACACAAATAGGATTCAACCATTCCAAATAAAGACTTCTATATGACAGTCAATATGACTGCTAATGAAGATTTCAATAATAACCCCTATTTTATACACTATATAAAGTCGACGTGTTACAATAAGCCAAACTATGCAGGGGTTTGTTTGGCTTTTTAAACCATGGATGGCTTGAAGATTAACAAAAACCATTAACCAAGATTTGGTCAACAAACCATCAAAAGATTCTCTCAAACAACTGAAAAGTAAAACATGTCGTTCCATTCGTCCATAAACATCAAAGATGAAGTACACAATAGAAAGACTGACAAAGCATACCAAGTACACTGACAGGAAGTAAAGAACCACTAACAAAGCACACCAAGTTCATTGACATGAAGCGGTTGCATTGATCGATCAAGGCAAGGGAGTTACCTTATCACTTAGATATAAAAACTGCTTAGCTTCACTAGCTCCAATCCTTTCAAAAGCAGCAACAAGTTGCTTGATATATGTCGCTACATCTTTCTTAAACTCAATTGTGCATGGCACCTTGTTGTTACCCTCTTCCTCATCCATTTGAACTCCAAAACACCCGCCTGGCATACCATCCATATAAGCTTGACATGCCATAAGGATATCAAGAACCCGACTGTGAAAATGGCCAACTACAAAATCCTCAAAGTTCTGCAGCGAGCAACATTATCTCATTGAATCAGCAAATACTTAACCATACACATTTAAACAGTTAATGCTATAACTCAGAATAGTTCTATACTTTATTTACCTTGGGTTGTTTATTCATAATATACACCATTGTTTTGAGTGACTTTAGAAGGGTATTCTCGTTGTACAATAAACAAGATTGTTTTGTACGCACAGAGTCGCCTCTCGCATATGCAACATTATTGCGCAAAGGATTTGGGATAAAAAACTGATCTTTTACGGAGACCAGGAGTTTGAGCAGATTGGAACTTCCAGGAACCCACATCTTATCCACCTCAATGCCCTGGCCGTTTATTTTTGGCAGGCTCAGCTTAACTCCACCACCAGGTAACAAATTCGGATTAATATCAAGACCACCAGAGTGATACCATAGAAGCTGAAACCAACAAAATCGTACCATATATTAAAGAAGTTTAAAACACCTAGCGAACCCGTACACGAGATTAAGTAGAGAAAAAGTAATTAAATATGACATACAGGTGGGCATTCAGGATAAGATCTTGGGATAAACACGTCAAAGAAGTAAAGGCCATCATGATATGGGGTCCCTTTTGGTCCGACAATCACAGCACTCAAAAGATCCATCTTTGGTTTGAAAACCCTCACGAATATAGTATCTGTTGTAACACCAAACGTAAAAAAAGAGATAAATTTGTGCTCAATGTTGGATGGTATTAAGTTTGAATTAAATGCTTTAGATACTTAGTACTCCAACTGATAAGCAAAACAACATTCACATTACCATTCGTAAGTTAAACATACATACCAGGCAAGTCTTTCTCAAGGATTCTCCACTCTTCCTCGATCCTGTCAGCCCAACCTTCTGGCTGTTAAGACATACCAGATGGATTACTTTATTGTTATCAACTATTATTACTATTTATAATTAATAATTACAATAAACACACAGATACACTTGCCTGATGATTCATAGACGGGTTGAACATTGAAAAACGATGACCAGTATGGTCTGAAAGAATATCTAACTTCTTGAAGCTTTTGAAACTTTTCAGAACCTCTTGATTGTCGAGCCCTGCCAACGAACAGCTGGTATCTACCTGATGGTCCACTGACACATCTTCCATTGAAAAAACACCTCTACGAGAATTCCTGAGCCGCACGAGAATCTTCCAACTTTTTTCCGCAGCTCGGGCACGGATCTTTTCTCTTGAAAAATATGATTCTTTTGGCTGTTTACTACTAGAGGCACCCTCCTCCTAGATGAACACAGCATAATGCAAACAAACTGAATATTAAGAGCGATTCATGTATAAGAGTGTAATGCAAGAGATTGACTGGTAACCTTGAATTTCCCTGGTTCCAAGAGAAACACAGTTTGTCCTTTCTTGACTTGCATCCCTTCATGAATTAAGACATTAACAACCTGGCCACTCACAGGGGCGATGACAGGCACTGGACCAGAGTGAGGGGTGAGCTGCAAAGTTTTAACAAGAAAAGATGCTTGTAAAGAGCCTGCTTTTCATTTTTAAGAGGGGAATGTACATATATACGGATAACTAGTCATTCAAGCACCACATTTCGAAAGGCCAAGGAGCGAAAGATGAGACATATGGTCTTACTAGAATGACAGTTTTATAGGGAAAGAGAGAAAGCAACTGACACCTTGAGCTTTTTCGGCACATGATATGCACTAGAACTGCCAGGCGCGTAATCCTGATGAAACCAATTATATTTAGAAAAAAATATAAAAAAACCAATTATATTTTAATTAAAAATAAATAAATAAATAACAAATTTTTTGTCAAGTATAAACGGTCGTTAGTATAAAGGACTAACGGTGCAAAATATTTGTTGCAAATGGTCGTTAAAGGACTAACGGTGCAAATGTTAGTATAAAGATTAACGGAAAAAACTAACGACAGTTAGTCTCAGTGACCAAATCCATTAGGAGTCGCAACCACAGGGACTGGATCCGACAAAAAAAGTTTACGGACTAAACCCATTAAACCTGACAGACCACAGAGACCATTTATAAAATTAACTCAATCATTTATTAACAAGTTTAAATATTGACCCTTTCATTAAGCTCAAATTAGTTCCATAGGCATTCAAGTTGGGGACTAATATGATTTAAGCTCAAATTGTTAATTACGTAAATCGTCCTTGTGGTTTGCTGATTTTTATGGATCTTGTCCCTGTGCTTTTTTTTAAGCGAGTTTGGTCCCTGTGGTTTTTGATTTTTACGGATCTCGTCCAAATTTCGACCTGACTCCTAACGATCGTTAAAAAGGACCTAACTTGACATTGATGAATGACTCCTCCCAAACTAACCAGTTAACCAGGAGTGGTCAACTAAGTCAAATGAGGGAGAGAGTGATCAATTTATGATCCGGTGTAAGCACAGTGTATCCCGGGTCGTTATATCCAAGCGAGATTGAAATTGTGTTTTGGGAAAACGTTCTGGAATGAGTGATTAGGAATAGTAACCAGATTAAGAATGATTATTTGGAATTGATTACACTAAGAAAATGATAATTAATAAAATTCTACACTACAGGGAAATAGAATTAGGCTTGGGGAAAACCTAATACAGACAGACTAATTACGTAAATGGTAAAAGGTAAAATCTGAACAATTAAAAACTAGAAGGGGTAAAAATGAAACTTTACAAATTTAAAATTAAAAGAAAATTAAATTAAAAAGAAAATTATTTTTTTGATTTGGAGTAGTGAGTATGGTTATCCTATATTCCAAAACACTCCTTAAGCCAAGCCAAGCCAAGCCGCGGCACGCCACGCCACAACTACACCCTATCAGCCAAGATCAGGGCCGTCCCATGAATTGATTACATTATGAATTGATTACATTTTTGAGGGCCCTGTACGAAATTACATAATGAGGCCTTTCGAGAAAGAATGTTATATATAAAGTGTTACCGTTTATAAGATATAATGCAATTAGTTATCTAAACGTTGTAACATATTACTCATTTAATATATTTTCTCATCTAAATACTTTTCTCTTTGTAAAATATATGTGTACATACGCATATAATTATTAACGAGACAAATTTTGGGGTCCGCTTAAAAATTTTGGGGCCCTGAGCGGTCACCCACATTGCACACCCTCAAAGACGGCCCTGGCCAAGATAGAAACAGAAAGTGTTTATCTTTTGATAAGAGCATGGAAAGACATGAGGCAAAATGATTCGATAGTGCTCTTGTTTGGTTCTCACATTGGTACTGTCGTTTGTGTAAACTATGGCCTGACTAACATGATCATCGGTTCTTCCAATGCCCCTATTTTTCTAGGTGCAGCTTGGAATATATAATAAAGATAAACATGGAAAGATAGTTTATACATTCTGATTGCTTTACCGGGGATTCATGAGACAATCAGCATATAATTAACAACAAACAAGTAAAATTGAGCAAGTTGTGTAACAAAGAAGAAGAAGAAAGAGTAACTTACATCATATTTCCTCGTAACCATGTCTGCATCAATTTCCATATCTGATGATTAACAAAAACAAACCACACGTACATAAAACAATTTCATAATTTTCCCAAACCCTAGCAGATCGATTTTATAAAACAAAATTATAAATTATTCTTTGAGAGGATTTTTACCGACCCTCTCTATTTTATTTTACACTTAATATATATGTTCCTTTCTGTTCTGCGGGTCGCTTATCCACTCGTACCTTTTCAAAAAACAAATCTTAACCATCAAGGCATTACCATAATTAGTAACTACTACGCTTCATGTTAACAAAATAAGTTTTAAGGGAAAAAAGTTACTTGAACCAATTCTCGTTGATACTTTCTAATGACTCCGGGGTTTTATTTTCTTTGGCTGCATAGACATAGTATTTCATCCTTTAGTTCAACAGGGGCGAACTACTTACGAAAGGAGGTTCCTCCATTCGCCCGTCTTGATCGCATTGTATCGCATGTAGAAAAATATAGAAACTTGAAGTAACGATTTTGACTTCTTTAGAATATACAAATACAAAGCGAAAAATTTCAATGACAAAAGATGACTCACAAACTAACTTTAACTACTTTCTCCAAAATGTCAATTATGGAATACAGTGGGGACTTGGTTTTTAGTGTATTCCACATTAGTAGATGGCACAATCAAGACATTTATGCGAAAGTGGAGCAATCCAGACTATATAATGTTGAAGTCAGGTCGAATAGGTTAACTTATAGTTAAAAATGCAATTAAAAAAGTGGGTATGGAATTTTAGTGTTGCTGACATATACTCGAATAGTCAGATATTTACAACATTTGAATCATTAATAATGAGAAAAGCTGGGTTCATTGTTGGTCCCAAAGTTGTGTAAGAGAGATTCGAATATGAAATTGCAAGATAAAAACTAGATAACTTTTATAAATCTTTCTAACCATTGTACAAATACAGAATGTCGAGTATATATACTAAGCGAATGGTTGCCATTGAACCATCGCGACTGTTCATAAAATAAGGTTGCGTTTGGCTCTGTTTGTTCGAACAGTCACAACCCAAACGACACACCTTTTCGTTATATAACTAACTTCTGGAAACTAACTTAACCGCTAACTAACTTAACCGCCAAAACGGTTACAAAGTTTATAACGAGCAACTTTGGTCCTTGAGGTTTTGGTGTCTTCAAAATGTAAGCAATGCATCGAGATTACATGCTCACATTCTCCTCCTTAATCTTGATCGTTGCTTCGTCCTAAGTCTTGAACTCCGAGCATTTGTCGCATAGTCACGAACTTGAGTCTTGGTAATGCCTTTGTTAAAATATCTGCTCGTTGAAGTTCTCCACTAATGTGTTCCACATTAATATGTCCATTCTCTACATATTCACGAATGAAATGATAGCGAATGTCAATGTGTTTGCTCCTTCCATGAAATACAGGGTTCTTCACGAGTTGAATAGCTGATATATTGTCAACTCTAAGTGTTATTCTTTTCTCTTGCCATCCAGTTAGTTCACTAAGAAGTCGTTTCAGCCATAATGCTTGACATGCTGCTCCAGTAGCTGCCATGAATTCTGATTCACATGATGATAGTGCCACTGTAGGTTGTTTCTGAGTACACCAGGTAATAGGTGATTCTCCAAAGTAGAATACAATTCCAGTAGTTCCTTTTCCTTGATCGGTGTTGATTCCATAACTACTGTCGCTATAACCTGTAATTTTGCAGCCGCCTTCTTTCTTGTATATAATGCCATGATCCTTTGTTCCTTTGATGTATCGGATTACTTGTTTAATTGCCTTCAGGTGATGGTCCTTCGGGTCTTGCATAAATCTGCTGAGTAGTCCGACTGAATAACTAAGATCTGGTCTTGTGTGTAATAAGTACCTAAGACTTCCAATTAAGCTTCGGTAGTAAGTTGCGTCAACTGGGTTTCCATCTTCCGCCTTGACCAACTTAGTGCCGGGATCCATAGGTATCTTTGTGTCATTACTATCCGTCATATTTGTTTCTTTCAGGATCTTATTAATATATCCTGATTGCTTGATTGTAATGTCTCCTCCTGTTTGTGAAACTTCTATCCCAAGGTAATAAGCTAGCAACCCTAAGTCGCTCATTTCAAATTTATCTTTCATTTGGGATTTGAACAAGTCAATTTCCTTATTTGGAGTGCCCGTGATTATCAAATCATCTACATATACTCCAACTATAAGCGTAGAAGTCTTGCTTCTTTTCGTATATACTGTTTGTTCAAGATTACATTTCTTAAAGTCTAATGACTTCAAGGTTTGATCAAGCTTTACATTCCAAGCTCTAGGTGCTTGTCTCAAGCCATACAAAGCTTTGGTGAGCTTGTAGACTTTTCCTGAGTTTCCTTGCTGAATGAAACCTTCAGGTTGTGTAACATAGACTTCTTCCTTCAATTCTCCATGCAAGAATGCTGATTTCACATCCAAGTGGTGTACTTGCCAACCATGATATGCTGCTAGTGCTAATATTAAGCGAACGGTTTCTATCCTAGCAACTGGTGCAAATACTTCATCGAAGTCTATTCCTTGTTCTTGTACGTAGCCTTTTGCTACTAACCTTGCCTTATACTTAACAATGTTTCCTTTAGCATCTCTTTTGGTTTTATAAACCCATTTGAGTCCTATTGCCTTTTGATTAGTTGGCAATGTTGTAAGAGTCCATGTGTTATTCTTGTTGATTGAATCTAATTCAATCTCCATGGCCTCAATCCATTTCTTATCTTTCGATGCTTCCTTAAAATTTCGAGGTTCTTCTTCTGTAGAATAAGCTTGGTGCTTCTACATGTTGTGCAGTTTCATAGATTTCTGCTAAATCCTTTAAACCTCGAACTGGACTATGATCATATTTGTGACGTGAACTACCTAAAGAACTAGAAGTATGTTCTACTTCATCTTCTGAGTTAGGGTCATAGTTGTATGTTGGTGGTGTGATTGGTGAGTCTGGATCTGATGTTGGATCCGGTATTTGATACATATTGTTATGATTGTCATTATCATTGTCATCTAAGTTGACGGGTGTAGGATTCTCATTGTCAACTTCGTCTTCCACAAAACTAGCCCAATTCCACGGTTTTGTTTCCATAAACTTCACGTCCCTACTAACATGTTTCTTCTTTTCTACTGGATCATAAAGCCTACATGCTTTTGATCCTTCCTCTACTCCTAAGTAAATCATTGGTATGCTTCTATCCTCTAACTTCTTCAAGTGAGGTATCGTTATCTTTGCATAGGCTATGCATCCAAATATCCTTAGGTATTCCAGATTCGGTTTTCTGTTGTAGAGGGCTTCATATGGTGTTTTATCTTCCAGGGCCCTCGTAGGTACCCTGTTGAGTATGTAAATGGCGTGTCTAACTGCTTCCGCCCAAAAAGTTAAGGGTAACTTCATTGCTTTCATCATACTCCTAGTTGTCGATAAAACTATCCTATTCTTTCTTTCTACTACACCATTTTGTTGTGGTGAGTATGGTGTTGTCAACTGTCTTGCTATACCATTCTCTTTACAGTACTTGGTGAATTCATTTGATGTAAATTCACCTCCTCTATCTGTTCTTAGCATCTTAACCTTTGTTCTTAGCATCTTAACCTTTACTTTTAACTCCATTTCAACCTTCTGCCTAAATTCCTTAAATGTGTTGAATGCCTGATCCTTCGATGTGAGAAAGTAGACCCACATGAAGCGAGTACAGTCATCAACTAATAAGAAGATAAGCTTCTTTCCCGAATGTGTGGCTGGGCTTATGGGACCACAGAGATCTCCATATACCAAGTCTAACGGGTTCTCAGATCTGAATTTAGCTTTGTTTGGAAATGGTGTTCTAGCGTGTTTTCCCAATAAACATGCATCACATATCTGTCCTGCATGCTTTATTCTTGGTACTCCTGCTACTAGACCTTTGCTTGTCATCCTATCTAAGGTGTCAAAGTTCAGATGGCCTAATCTAGCATGCCATAACCATGCTTGGTTATCTATGTTTGCTAAGAGACATATAGGTGCCTCAATGTGTAGTTTGATACTGTAAAGTCGATTCTTAGATCGTTCTACCTTCATCAATAAAGTCTTATTCTTGTCATACAAAGTCAATTTGTTCCCATCCATGATGATCTTACAACCTATCTCAGTAAGTTGTCCTAGACTAAGTATGTTGCTTTTGAGGTTTGGAATGTAGTAAACATCCGAAATTATCTTTGTTGTTGGTTCCTACATCCTAATAATATTGAACCTCTACCCTTTATCTCTACATAAGATCCATCTCCAAAACGAACGCGTCCAGTGATGCTTTCGTCAATATCTTTAAAATGACTCTTAGTTCCGGTCATATGGTTACTTGCACCATTATCTAAATACCATATGCTAGAATCTGTTGTAGCATATTTTTGGGGTTGTATCTGACCTTCGTTTAACAAAACTTCTTCAGTTTCGTGTGTAGTCATTAATAGTGATGGTTCATCGTCTTCTAAGATGAGGTTTGATTGTTCCTGGTTTGTTGATGGTTTTCTACACTCATTTCTTACATGACCTAATTTTCCACAGTTGTAGCATGTTACCTTACTCTTATCCCATGTTGGTTTATTATTATTATACTTATCTCTATGGGATGAGTTTCCGCCATTCGAGTTGTTTCTATTTCCCTTATTCTGCCAGTTTCCTCGTGAGTAGTTTGATCTACCACCACGTCTATAAAAACGTTTTCCTCTCTTAGAGTGTTCGCCTTGTGCAAACAACAAATTATCCTGGCTTTCTACTTGTCCTCCCTTTCGGAGTTTAATTCTTTCCTCGAATGCCTTAAGTCTTCCAGCGATCTCATCTAATGTAATTTTATCAAGATCGTTTGTCTGTTCTATGGATGCTACAATTTGAATGAACCTATCTGGTGTGGAGTCTAATAGTTTTCGTACTAATAGTGATTCATCCAAAGTCTTTCCTAATTCAGTTGCCTTCGTGGCATAGCCATTCAATTTGGCTGTAAATGCATCCACACTTTCATCCTCCTTCATTTGAAGAGTCTGAAATCCAATCATCAATGATTGTAGGCGTGCTTGTTGCACCCGTTCTTCTCCAACGTGTCTCATTTTCAATGATTCCCACAATTCTTTTGCAGTTTTGCAACTAGCTACTTGTAAGATTACATCTTCCGTCAATGCTTGATATAAGAGGGCAAGTGTTGCCTTGTCCTTCTTATCGTCTACTTGCGTATTTTCCTTAGGTTCTATAGTTTCCCATAATCCATGTGCCTCTAAGATGACCTTAATTTGGATTGCCCATACCGTATAGTTTGTGGTTTTAAGTTTGGGGCATTGATATTGTGCAAAGGGTGTTATGGGTTTCACTACGTTGTTACTGGTTCCTTCATTGTCACCAGGCATCTTGGAAGTGTTTATAATCTTCACTTTCTATTACGTGTAGGAATTCTAACTTGTATGGTATCACTTAATACTACGGGAACAAGTAATAGTTTTCGGGAAATCCTAATAAATACTATGGACTTCTAATAGTATAAACTATATATTTATACTATAAATTATGAAATGAAATCCAAAAGTTTGAGATTATATTGTGACCTTGTGTGTTTGTCACACGCGTATTCCCTTCGTGTCGGTACTAGAATATACCACTATGCTTTCCTTTTCCTTCGTAGTTGTTTCAAAGCAATCGGTACACACTTGTTTGATGTTTCGACTTGCTTTCTTCACAAATACCACGAAAATTTTACCACGTTGTTCTTCTTTATGTTGATTTGAAACAAAGTGAGCCCTAGACAATTTGTTTTGTCTCGGATTTAATTTCAACGAGAAGGAAAAACTCGCAAGTTTTCTTCTCAACAAGTTTGGTCCTTGTTGTCTTTGTTTCCAAACCAAATATGGCTTTCAAGCCCTAGGATACCCTCGGTATCTTTCCAACAAACAAGCGAATTTGCTTGTTTTTTTTTCAACTACGCTACGGTAGTATGCCAACAAGTAGGATCCTTGTTGCCCTTGCTTGTACACGTTAAATATGTTCCACACCGTATTTCTGTATCGCTAGCGTTAATCCAAACAATCCTCGATTGTTTTCTTCTTCGGTATACCCTTCTATTCCAAGCAACGAGCCCTTTTTCTTCAAACGTACGTATTCTTCTTTCTCCGTTGTCCGCGACAAAGAGTCTTGTTTTGTTGTATGATGCGTGAAGTCCAACAGAAACGTAACAATATTTTGTTCAGTTTTGTCGCGTTCAAAAATCAAGCCAACACAAACAATTGAGTCACCACTTCGTTTGGTGCCTCGTCGAATGCAATTTCTACACAAGTACGGTCGTGCACTACTTTCCTTGCGTCTAAGTTATCCAGGCAACGTTTTGATTGAGATACGTTGCGTATTTTTGGTTCCTGAAAACAAGTTTCAGTAATGTTTTCTTCTTTGGTTTTCGAATGGGTCTCGTTAAGGTTTTGTGGTTTTAGAATGATGTGTAGCGAAAGTTTTCTGTGATGTTTGGTTATGTTAACGAGAGGTTTAAGTGGCTCTTGATGCCAAATGTTGGTCCCAAAGTTGTGTAAGAGAGATTCGAATATGAAATTGCAAGATAAAAACTAGATAACTTTTATAAATCTTTCTAACCATTGTACAAATACAGAATGTCGAGTATATATACTAAGCGAATGGTTGCCATTGAACCATCGCGACTGTTCATAAAATAAGGTTGCGTTTGGTTCTGTTTGTTCGAACAGTCACAACCCAAACGACACACCTTTTCGTTATATAACTAACTTCTGGAAACTAACTTAACCGCTAACTAACTTAACCGCCAAAACGGTTACAAAGTTTATAACGAGCAACTTTGGTCCTTGAGGTTTTGGTGTCTTCAAAATGTAAGCAATGCATCGAGATTACATGCTCACATTCATTGTATCACTAATATCTTCACTATCATATGTTTAAACAAGTGCTGGCAGGCCAGCCAGGCTCGTTTTATTCGTCCCAAAGGTTTACAGTTTTGATCCAAACTCGTATTGACCCATACCCAAACAACCCCATTTGCCACTACTGTACGTGAGCATCATGGAGGTTATTTTTAGTGAGTACTATGTGATATGCATAGCCAAGCTTTCTCTTTACAGTTCATTATGAAGGGTACCTGTAGAAACTACTTCCCTTAATATCTATAAGGTTTTAGGTACCTCACTAAAAGTGTTCAATCTCTGCCACTAAAACCAGCAAAAAAGATTAAGGAACATAGTGCGTTAAATGTGGGTGTCTTTGTGATTGAGCTTGTAACACAATAGATGCTTGAGTGAACATCATATAATCTTAATGAATCTATGTGCAGATTTCATAATCATACCATGTTTCATATGGGTCATGTCTGCAACATAAACATGGGCCAGAATTCATCCATAGTACAAAAGTCCTGATGTACAAAATTATTGATTCCAATTTGTGTTGCCCCATGAAAATTGAAAATTTCATATTTAGGCAAGTTTTAGTGTTAAATTTCCAATTTACTCTAGTAATCAAAACAAATAACATGCATATACTAGTTTACTTAATCATAATTCAAGGCCATTTTGGACGTGTCACATTAGGCAAAGGCATTATCAAACATTGTGATTTTTAAACTGAAGGAGTAAGTTGTATACCAAGGAACATGGACGGACCCACATGTATGCCGGGTGTGGCACGAGCTACACCCGATTTTAGGTCACGTAGTGCAAGAAGATTTCAAAACTGCCGTTTTTGTGATATGTGCAACCCCCAAATTTTTTTTGCTACTTTCGTTTCTTATGGCGTAACTTTTGTTAGCCCAACATTTCTTTTGTGCCAAGTAAAACATAAAAATCCTGGGTCCGTCCATGCCGAAAACATAATTTTATCATTACAGAAACAAATTTCCTATGCTATTTGATATGAATTGAAGATCTTCTCTCAACTGTACGTGGATTGCTCCAAAACTATTTGAAACTTGTTAGTAGTAAAGACCAAGATCAATAAAATTATCTCACTGGCAATCTCCTTAAAGTCACAGCTTTTTGTTGATTTAGAAAAACACGTACAAAATAACACACGCATTTCTGTTTTGAGATTTTGGCAAATACAAAAGTTGCCAAAACTCAAAACAGCAAATGAGTATAAAATTTGAACTAGTAATTGGAAGGGTGCACCAAGCCTAGGCAGTAGTGCAACGCCAAGGCCGAGAAAGGTTTGCTTATTCCATTCACAGGCCTTTGTTTTTATACTCAACTCCCACTTGTCTGTTTACTCCACCTAACCAATGTGGGATATAGAATGACTTTTCAAAAGCTTATCTGCTTGAACTTTCTTCATTCTTTGGTCATGGGATTTTCAACAATATCATGTTATGAAATTGATTATGTTAAACTTCTTTTATTAAAAGGAAAATGTGATTAGAATTATATTAGTTTACGTTTTGAAACAACCATGGCCAGAATGTATACACGCTGCTTCCCTTTATCCACCTCAAAATTATTAGAAAATCGACCACATGTATTTTTGAAACAAGAATTGATGATAATATGAAATTTAAAAGGATGATAGAAGTTACAAATGCTTCTAAAATTGTGATGTCAAATGAGAAAAAAAAAAAAAGAAAAAGATGAGTGGGATTGGGTTGGTCGAGGACGTTCAGCAGGCTCTAGGATAAAGTGTCAACGTCACAAGAGGACTGCCTAGCAAGTTTGTAACAAACTATCATAGACTCACCAAGGTACTAAGGAGGAAAATCATCTGATATCGTTTTTGGTAACCAAAACAATCATTCACTTGAAGACCTTATAAAGGAGATGGCGAGTTACAAAGAAAAGACTCCTCGACCGTAGATCAAACAAACCCCAGAATTCTTGTGACCTTGGGAAAGTCACAAAAAAAAAAAAAAAAAAAAAAAAAAAAAAAAAAAAAAAAAAAAAAAAAAAAAAAAAAAAAAAAAAANTAAGAGAGATTCGAATATGAAATTGCAAGATAAAAACTAGATAACTTTTATAAATCTTTCTAACCATTGTACAAATACAGAATGTCGAGTATATATACTAAGCGAATGGTTGCCATTGAACCATCGCGACTGTTCATAAAATAAGGTTGCGTTTGGTTCTGTTTGTTCGAACAGTCACAACCCAAACGACACACCTTTTCGTTATATAACTAACTTCTGGAAACTAACTTAACCGCTAACTAACTTAACCGCCAAAACGGTTACAAAGTTTATAACGAGCAACTTTGGTCCTTGAGGTTTTGGTGTCTTCAAAATGTAAGCAATGCATCGAGATTACATGCTCACATTCATTGTATCACTAATATCTTCACTATCATATGTTTAAACAAGTGCTGGCAGGCCAGCCAGGCTCGTTTTATTCGTCCCAAAGGTTTACAGTTTTGATCCAAACTCGTATTGACCCATACCCAAACAACCCCATTTGCCACTACTGTACGTGAGCATCATGGAGGTTATTTTTAGTGAGTACTATGTGATATGCATAGCCAAGCTTTCTCTTTACAGTTCATTATGAAGGGTACCTGTAGAAACTACTTCCCTTAATATCTATAAGGTTTTAGGTACCTCACTAAAAGTGTTCAATCTCTGCCACTAAAACCAGCAAAAAAGATTAAGGAACATAGTGCGTTAAACGTGGGTGTCTTTGTGATTGAGCTTGTAACACAATAGATGCTTGAGTGAACATCATAAAATCTTTATTCACCAAAAAGATCTAATCAATGGACCGTAGTTTTGCATCACCTTTTTTTTTTTTTTTTTTTTGGTAAAAATGGGTTTCCGACTCGACATTTCGAGCCGACTAATCCCACGGCGACTACCCTTTTTGGATAGCCCGGAGTCGGCGCAGGTGAACCTCCGTGGCCACAAGGGGATTAATTTTCTCCCCGTTGGATTCGAACCCTTGACCTCCTCTTTGAAAAGGTAGTTTTGCATCACCTTAATGAATCTATGTTTCATATGTGCCATGTCTGCAACATAAACATGGGCCAGAATTCATCCATAGTACAAAAGTCCAAATGTACAAAATTATTGATTCCAATTTGTGATGTCCCATGAAAATTAAAAATTTCATCTTTAGGCAACTTTTAGTGTTAGATTTCGAATTTACTCTTTGTAATCAAAACAAATAACTGATACATATACTAGTTTACGCCATTTGGACATGTCACATTAGGCAACAACATTATCAAACATTGCGATTTTAAAACTTAGGGAGTAATTTGTATACCAATTTTATCATCACAGAAACAAGAAATAAAGGGGGGAAAGAAGGCTCGTGTAATAACAAATTCCCTATGCTGGAAAACAAAGGTGCCACATTGAAGAATTTTTTTTCACCTGTGAATTGTTCAGTGTCGTGACGTAACTTCATACTGGCAATACAAGGTATTCTATAAAATCAAAGCTTTTTTAATTTTGATAACCTAGTACCAAAAAGTTTTGTTTTGGGTATTCCCGCAACGTTTTTGCTGCAAGAAGGTCAAAACTGCAACAGGTATAAACTTTGAACTACCAATTGGAGGGGTGCGCCAAGCCTAGGCAGTAGTGCAACGCCAGCAAGCTACTGTAGTGGGTTCTTCACCCATAAAAATTAAGATTAATATCGAGTGAGCCGATGGCTCACATATCAATTCACATGCCTTTGCTTTTATAGTCAACTCCCACTTGTCTACTTGGTTCACCTAGGCGATGTGGGATAGGAAGTAGGAACAATGGGCTTTTCAACAAATATTATGTTATTTGGGAATGGATCTAGTAAGAAGAAAAAATAAAATGAGAAGAGTGAGAAAAGTTTTCAACCACACAATTCAAATAAAAGAGAGAAATTTAAGGGGAGATGCATCTATTTTTGTAGGTGCATCTCAAATGTGTGGTTGTGGTTTCTTCTCATCCTTCTCATTTTAGTTTTTCTTCTCATTTGATCATAACTCTATGTTATGAAACTTCTTTTGTTAAAAGGCAAATGTGATTAGAATTATAGTATTGGTTTACGTTTTGAAACAACCATGGCCACCTTAAACTTATTAGAAAAACGACAACATGTATTTTTGAAACAAGAATTGATGATAATACGAAATTTAAAAGGATGATAGAAGTTACAAATGCTGCTAAAATTGTGATGTCAAATGACAAAAAAGAAAAAGATGAATGGGATTGGGTTGGTCGAGAACGTTCGGCAGGCTCTACGATTAAGTGTCAAAGTCATAAGAGGACTGCATAGCAAGTTAGCAACAATTTATCACAGAAACTCACCAAGGTACTAAGGAGGTAAATCAACTGATGATGTTTTTGGTAGCCAAAACAATCGTTCATGAAGACACTGTGGGATCCAAAAGAATCCCCTCACGGAATTCTCAAGGCCTTGGGGAATGTCACAAGTATCATGTAGACATTGTGTGATCCAGAAACTAAAGTAGGATTAATAAACAAGGGATCCTCATTTGCACGTGGGAGTTAGACATCATAGAAGAATCACATATAATCAATAGGGGCACAGTAGCATTCAACAAAGGAGTTCACGCTGTGTGGTGGTATTGGTAGGCTACGTGTCAAACAATGTTGTTAAAGAGCTCATCTTTGATGTTGGCACGGCCGGAATTTGAAGAAAAGTGCATAAAACGGAAGGAGTTGATAACAAAAATTAAATCAAAGGGTATTCATCAACGGGTTTAGATGTTGATTCCAAGTTGCAATTCTTAAACGCAAGATAGTTCCAGTCATTTAAAGTTCATGGTTTGTTTTAAGTGTAAATGTAGTGAAATGCGCTGTGATTGTAATCTTCAACATTGTTATATACAGACATTTTAAGAACTCAAAACAAAAAACCGCAGTATCAACATATTGTTTCCGATACAAACTTAAAATATGAAATGATTCCCTTTTTGGTTGATTTGTTCAATACTACCAACTTAAGTTTACATAATTGCTGGAATGAATTTGTTGAATACTACCAACTTAAGTTTACATATTTTGTCTTGTTTGAAGGTCATAGTTATATAATATTGAATTCAGGGTGTTTAAATAGCAACCTAAACTGTAACATGGATATCCGTACTTGTAATAATAATCTATTTTTAAGTCCAAAATTACAGAGATAACAGAGATACGGCATCTTATTTACGATCTTTGATAGCTGCCTATTTAAATTCAGCACACAAATATCATATACGATTCAACCATTATTTCACACAATTCGGATTCAATCTCTGGTTTATGCTTGATACATTATAAGTTACTTAGTTTTCTAGATATAGCTAAAAAATACAACCAATAAGCGATCCAAATGTTCACCTCCTAGACTTTGGTATGACTCTCCTTAATCTTATGGGAAGAATTTACAGAATGTTGCTCCATCTGCCAGCTGTCAACT
Organism: Artemisia annua; assembly: GCA_014162995.1. Taxonomy (NCBI): domain Eukaryota; kingdom Viridiplantae; phylum Streptophyta; class Magnoliopsida; order Asterales; family Asteraceae; genus Artemisia; species Artemisia annua. The sequence continues at coordinate 109,760 of LBNU01034969.1, forward strand.
TTTGCACCAACAATCCCTCATGCATGTATCTTATGCACCTGGTGCATGCAAAAAAATTTACAAAAAGGTTAAATAAGGATTCCGATATATTTGAAAAACACAAGATTGGATCACAAGATTTCAATTATGGATGGAATCCCCGATACAATGTAAAACAGTTAATCATGAGTAAAAGGACATGTATTTGAGGCATTCCATACAACTTTGAGCGGGTTAATTTTAACTAATTCATGTGAAAACAGGTCAAACTAAGTAATATTCTATTGGTAATGGGTTAATATGTAAACTTACAAAATCAGCTAAAAGTGGAAATGGGTTGAATGGTTTAAGAGCAGGTCAAAGTATACTCAAGTAGAATGGTTTAAAAAGTGTTGGCTGGTCAACCCAACTCGTTCTTACCTGTCTAACGTTCTACAGTTGTCATCTGCACCTTTTTTGAGGTGTTACCCAACCCTCAGTCCCACCCAGCCCATTTTACCACCTGTACACACGAGCCTAGCGGAGATTGTCTCCGTGAACTTTATGCTATATGCATAGTGAGGCCTCCTCTCTAAAGTTCATTATCAAGGTTACCTTAAAAACACTACTTTAGTCCCAAAAGACTACCTCAGTAATAGTCTTTTCTCTCTGCCACTAACCCACAGAAAGATGAAAATACATTGTGCTATCAATGTGGGTCTCTTGGGGACTGAGCTTGACTTGCTGCTTATGTGGACATATTTAATCTGATTTAACAGATAAAAAATCTAGTCAACTTACCGTAGTTTTGCTTCACCCTAGTGAATCTGTGAATGGCTTTTAGAATCAAACCGTATTTCTTGCGCTTCAGTGGTCCCATGTGTCTGCAACATAAAACAGGTCAAAATTCACCCACAGACAGCAAATAAATCATTATAATACGACTAAGGTGGTACCAAGTCTAAATGTATCAACTTATTATTACAAAATTTGGATGCCGCACGAAAATTACAACATTTTTCTTTTTGCATGCTTTCGGGACGTTGAATTACCAATTTACCCTTTGTAATCATTGGGAAATAACTGATAACAAACAGTAAGTGAAGAAAGTAGGCTTACACCATCTCTGTATAGCGAAGGCGCCATGCTGGAAAACCAAGGTGGCACCTTGCAGGCCCATAAATTAATAAAAGATCGGGATCTGGCTCCACATAACCTAAGATAAACCATGTTTAACACACACAATGTCATTATATATTTACCATAAGCACAAAAAGACAGAAAAAAAGAAAACACTAAAGTAACAACGAACCAAGGGTCTTGAGTGCTTCTGTCAAGTAGGTTTCGGTGAAGAAAGGTTTTTCTGAATCTTCATCGGCATAATACTTTTTAAACAGTAGGTTAGCTGCTTTAGCAACTGCTTCTTTTCCATCAATGAGTGAAACAAATTCAAACTCCATCTGTTTTTTACTAAGCAGGGGAGCATTTTTTGAATCCTCCTGCATGAATCAGCAAAAGGAAGACCATATAATCAGATTCAGAAAATATTAGCAGGATATGTGGGAAAAATGGCCAGGTCAGGAGAGTTGTGTAAAAAATCGAAATGGGTAGTTTTGGGGCCAGACCCGCATACACTTTATCTCCATTTAATAAAATATATAATTTATGTTGAATATGATTAAATCAATTAGCTCATTACATAAACACTCAAAATGTTTTTAATAAAGTGACTTTGATGTAGGCATAAAAAAATAACTTTGGACAGCTTTTAACACACTGGACCAATTCCCTAATAGCTAATTGTTTTAGTCGACCCATCTGAGACAAAAATAACCCAAATCGACCCATTTATAAGTAAATGAGTCAAAACTGCAACCTCTAGTGGCTTGTTTAAACAGTTTAAGATGTAGAATCAGTAGCAATACATTACAAACTCTTGCCCATACACGACCCATCACCTAAAAGGATGATGAGCAAATAATTACCGTACTCCCTCCATCTCAGCAAATTGCACCACTCCGTTTTACCATGTCCATGAATCAAAGTTTGACTGACATATATGTTCTTTATCATCATAACTAGTTATTTAAGTCTTTATTAGAGATCATCCACGGCATATGACTTTGTTTAAAGCGATTTCATATAAGAATTGGCCACTTTATAATATTTCCAATCTATTTTCGTTTTTAGAGAGCATTAATGGCATAAAAGGCATGAGATGTCAAATTTAGAAGTATAGCTCTTTTAGTAAAAAACAAGTGTCAATGCATAATATGGTAAGAAGATGTGATAGAACACGATACTTTGGGAAGCTCTGCAGATCCAAATCTCTCTATGAAGACATCCTTTGACTTCTTCAATACTCCTACATATAATAGTGATAATATGATTAGTCAACAAACTACAAGTCAATAAGTAAACCAAGTATAAGATTACATTACAACAGAAATGAGTAAATAGTCAATAAAATTAATAGTGCAGCCTCACCTTCACGGTCATATAGGCAGACTTTTTTGACACCAATAGCTGAAAGCCAGTCCAAAAGTTCAATAACATTTGACGTCTTGCGGGCTTCATCACTGTCCACAACAATTCCAAGATACTTGACTCGATCTAAGTTCAGATCATCATATGTTTTTACATATCCATTAGTTATAAGGTAGCTTTCAAATGCACGAAAAATCTCCCTCAAAAAGTATAAAATGCTCAGAACTAAATGGAGAATATGCCAAAGCAATAGAAGGACGATGTTGCCACTCTGCATTAAAAATGATATTCAAATCAGCATCCATCATAAAAATGCGTAGTTACATGGCTATTTCCATTAACCGAGGAAAACAAAAGATTAATACCTTTGAGACATTGAGAAACACATTTTGTGGTTGAACCAACAGATCCATAATCTGCACTTCTGCAGACAAGAAGTTAATTAAAGAGTGAAATGCAGCAAAATACTTGAAAATGGAAATAATACTACTCACAGTTAAAAAGTAACTCTGATTTCTCTGGAAATAAGTTTTAAACTAAGCAGATCAAAAATCAATAAAAGTTTCTATTATAGCATTCAGTATATAAAGATTCAAGACCACAAGCAACTATAGAAAAGGCGCATGTGCAAGTGAGACAGCAAGAAGTGTATCATATAAGCAAAAAGTACCATAATAATAAATGATATGAATGAAAAGGCAGCTTTTAAGAAACATTAATAATCACTTCATCCAAGTTGTTTTAAAATACAGATTCCGCAATCATTCATCATCCCATCACCTGTATTTTCTTGCAATCTGCGGAACCATCAAGGCTTCTAATCATTTATTTATCAAAAATGGCACTAAAAAGTTAAGAATATCAATATTTATATAAACCTGAATAAAGGGAATACAGTCAAGATTCTAACTTTCTTCTTCTTATCTAACATATTCATTTCCATAATTTGTATCCCACGATGGCCGAGTTGGAAAAAGCTTGTGAATAACTAAAATGTGAAAGGTCTCAAGTTCGATCCTGAAGTGGCTACGCCAACCTTTCCTAATGGAAGGGCTTTAATGGTTTGAGTAAGTGTAATGGTGGGGTCAGCCCCGTGAATTACGATCAAAAACCATGATCACTCAAAACTCAACATTAATACTACACTATCATATATATTTACTTTGCTTTAAAAATCAAACTACCATTTTTTCACTTTCAACAATGAAATTAATATATTTAAGGAGGTGTTTGTTTAAGTACTTAAGCTCATGAGCTTATTTGACTCGCCTTATATCTCTTACGCCTATTTTCCCGGCTTATTATTCAGATTTTGAGCTTATTTCCATATTTCAGTCACACTAATGTCATTAGTAAAAAAAATAAGCCAGAAAAAACGGGCTTGTGAATAATAAGAGGGTGTTTGTTTAAGCTTATTTTTGTGCTTGTAAGCTTATGTGGTTTCGGTTTATGTTTCAAAACTAATTTTTTCCAGTTATATAATTCCGTAAATTTCAAAATAAGCCCAATAGAAATGAGCTAATAAAACATAAGCCGAAACTACACATAAGCACAAAAATAAGCTTAAACAAACACCCCTAAGTTGAGTCATATAAGCTGGTAAGCTTAGTGAGTGTTACAAGATTTTGGCTTATATTTCATAGCAGCTTATTTTGAGACTTATGCGCTAATAAACTTATACAAAACTTTCCAAATAAGCCGGAAAATTCGGGCTTACGAAATATAAGCCAAAATCAAATAAGCTCGTAAGCCAGAAATAAGCTTAAACAAACAACACCCACTAAAATTCCCAGAAAACAAAACTCAAAAAACTGCAAATAATCAAATAAAAGATGAAACTGAGCATACCGAGTGTGTGTGTTCTTGGGTGCTAAATCAATAAGCTTTGAATCCAATAATGATGAAGAATCTTGGTGATATAAATGGAATGAATAACCTAGTAAGTTAATGTTTTAAGTGAACAACAATAATGGAGGTCAGTCATTAATAAGTCACATCGATTGCATCCACAAAAACTAGTTTAGCTTTTTTGTGGGTCTCACGTCAAAGATGTGTGTAAACTGAAAAACATGTGTCGGATATGTGTCGCACGAGTAAAGTGTGGTGAAAACAATAGTTTACAAAAAAATAAAATGAAATAAAATACAGTATAAATCTTTTAGAGTTTTTAGCTTAATTTATGTTTTTGCGTTTATTTGTGGTTGTGAACATGTGATTATAGATCAGATCATGTGTGTGTTGTGTGTGTCAAGGAATGATCCACATGAAATTTAGTGAACGACATTTTTAAGTCATTTTCTTGATTTGTGTTTCTAAAGAGTTGGTGATTGTCGGTTTATAGCAACGAAAATTTATGACAGTAAATAATTATCGATGTAATATTGTTGTTAAGTGTTTTTGCGTATGAACAACGTACAATGTAAATTATTAAAAAATACGCATAATAAAAAAATAGTGAAAGATGAACGAGTTATACAATGATGATTGTGATGCATAAATACAAATTATTAAAAATCATATTAATTGAAAAGAAATTATAAAAAGAATGTAAAACAGTAAGCTTTAAATTTTTATTATTTTTATTTTTAGTTTTTAATTTAAAGTTGTCAATTGTTATAAATTAATTAATTAAAAAAAACAAAAAACAAAAACAAAAAAACAAAAACACAACAACAACAACAACAACATTGATGTTAAAAGTCTAAGGGCATATTATCCCTGCTGTTTGTAGTAAGAATCTTCTCTGCATCAACGTATATATTTGCAAGAAAAATTACAAGAAAAATTTCATGTATCACTTGAAACACACTTCTTGAAATAAATTTTGTTAAATCATCAACTCATGAGGCATTCGGAAACCATTAAGCTATAAGTTCGAGGATAGTTACATGGTCAACACAAGTGGTAAACATGAAATAGGCATGACAACATGTAAAAATGTTTGAGGATAGTTCCATCTTCACTCAAGTGGAATTGTTCCCTTGAGCTCTATTCATTTTGAAGTTGGAGATGGCTCTTTAATTCGTTTTTGGAAAGACTCTTGGTTTGGTGACATGCCTCTTTGTTCTCGCTACAACCGCTTATTTCGATTGGAGAAGGATCAGAATTGCCTTATTAAAGATCGCTTCGTTAGTGGTACATGGTCGTGGGATTGGTGTAGGCCGGTTAATGGAGGTAGAACGCTTTCTGATCTTAATGATCTTCTTACAGATATCAACGCTTTGTCTCTATCTGATGGTGGAGATAAGGTCGTCTCGCCCCTTTCCTCAGATGGGATCTATTCTGTCAGTGATGTTAGAAAGCATATTGATGACTGCTTGCTTCTTAATTCTCTCACATGCACTAGGTGGTTCAAAGTTATTCCTCGGAAGGTCAACATTTTTATGTGGCGTCTTTCCTTGATAGGCTGCCTCATCGCCTTAACCTTTCATCTCGGGGCTTGGATATCGATTCCATTATGTACTCGTTGTGTAACAATCATGTTGAATCGAATGCCCATGTTTTCTTCTCGTGTGATATTGCTTCTAACGTTTGGAATCTTGTGCAGGGTTGGTGTGATGCTAAATTCCCAACATTTCTCTCCTGTGAAGATTGGGACACTTGGTTTCTCCATTGGCGTGCTTCAAAGGATGCGAAATTTCAAGCTTTTTTTATTTTTGCATCTACATGTTGGGTGCTTTGGCGTTTTAGAAATAATATCGTTTTTCATTCTCAAGTCATGAGGAAATGCGACATCTTTGATAACATTCATCTTTTTCTTTTTCATGGTTAAAGTCTAGAGGTAAAATGTCTATCAGTTGGAATGATTGGCTGAAATCTTCTATGTAATTCTAGCGTCTTGCTAGTTTTTCTTTTTAATAATATGTCGTCGTTCCAAAAAAAACAAGTAAAAATGGTTGCAGCAATAGGCATGACAACAGGTAAAAATGGCTACGGCAACAACAAGGCATGACAACAGGTTATAGAGAATTGGGCATTTTTAAAACCCAAACTATAACCACTTTTATGAAAACTTAACCCTGTGACCGCTACGTGCCTGCCTGCCAAGCCGACGCCTCACTGGTAATTTTGTTTATGGTATGTTTATTTAGCGTTTAATGATATATTTGTTGATATGTGATGTGGGATCACAAGACCTTCGCAAAAGGTTTTACTTCTCAAGGGATCTTGAGAAGCTTGTAATCCTCCAAGCAATGTACCTGATCGTTGTAGTGTAGTATAGGTATGTCCAAGGGATTGATCGTTCTCTAGGGGAATAGTGTCGTTAGGATTGAAGAGTAGGTTATGTGGAAAACTAGAAGGGGGGGGGGGTTGAATAGTTTTACGTCTTTTTAATTTATACAAAAACTTGGTTTCAATAGATTGATTCAAGTTTATTCAATTGTTTGTTTGAAAAGCCTTTGATTAGAGTTAAGGATAAAAACAACTATATGATATAGTATATGTGTGTCCTTTTAGGTTTGTTATGAAAACTTTGTTTTTGAAAACTTAGTTTAGTTTTAAAACCTCGTTTACTCTTAAAACTTTGTTGATTCGATCTTATGTGAACTCAAGTCTTGAACAATATGAACAACTATATCAAGGTATGAAAAATAATAATGATGTAAGCTAAGTATGTAAATCAACACATGCATAATATAAACAATTATAGCTATACCGAGATGTAAGTAAGTAAACTAAGTAATAAGTTAGAGATGGAAAGATCTAACCGCGAGACAAAGGATTTATAGTGGTTCGGCTACAAGGACACCTTCCTTGCCCTACTCCACTCCCCGAGTCACCTACTCGAGAGTTTTCTTCACTATGTCAACAAGCTCCCTTATGGCGGAGAAAACCTTACACAACTTTTGCTTACACCAATTAACGACACTAAGCTAAATGCCGGGTTCTAATTGTAGCTAGAACCAATCTCACAACACACCACAACTTCTTCACTACTTCTTCACAACTTCTTCACTACACAACTTCTTCACTACTTAGCTCTAAATCTTCACACCACTACTTCTTCTTCACAACACTACTCCTACTTCACAACTTCTATTCACAACTATCACACCTAAATCTACTCTTTAGAAATAATATATACAACTACAAAACTATATTCACAAATCTACAATACTTCTTAAACTTGAGGTTGAAGGAGTATTCTTCTCTTGCACTTTGGATGAGGTAGGATGAGAAAGGATTAAATCACTTGAAACAATGATTAATAATCTTATGATCAAAGGGTTTTAGAAGGATGTTTAGAGAGAATTGGATCTGAAAATTTTCGTGCAAAAGGTGAGGAAAAATACCAGGTTTGAGATGGTATTTATAGGGAATCAATTCTGACAGGAGGAGCATGCCGGCCCCCTTAATTGGTGGCCGGCCTCCTTAAAATTAAGGGGGCCGCCCCTTATAATTAAGGGGGCCGCCCTCTTGTAACGGCCTGAAAACTTGTCTTTTTCTGGGGAAAGTTTATTTGGTGAAAAACTAACTGATTTTGGTTAAAAATTTGAATTCATATATTTAGTATGATTTAAACATTTTCCTTTATTACCAAAAGTGTTTTTCAAAATTATATAATATGTTTATATTATTTAATAAACTTTGTAATAATTAAATAAATATCCCTTTGATCATAAAATGTATTAGTCACTTGTTTATTCATACCTTAAGTGATTATGTTGGATGAGATGATATAAACTTACTTAAGAACTTGTTTTCATATTAACTTTGCGTTTAATGTTTTTACATTTTGTGATCATCAAAACATAGAGATATCGAAAAATATAAATAACGTTTTTATGCATTATTTATATCAACAATCTCCCCCTTTTTTATGATTACAAAATCTAAACTCATTAAACTAAAAAGTAATATGTAAACAAGTTTTTAGTGTGAGTTTATATCACTTATCCCCCTTTTTGTTAGCATCAAAAAGGTTATCCCGACGAGTTTGGAGCTCCCCCTTGATGTATACTCCCCCTCGTTTTGAGGTCCTAAGAAGAATCGAGATATGGAATGCTTGCAAAAATAGTTAGAGCACAAGCAATATATATATGATGCATGTAATACATATAGTACAAGAGAACTAACAAGAATGCATGATGTGCGTTTTATTAGTGCAAGTTTTAAAATTTATAAACACGATTTATCCGATTATTTATTTAGCACATACGAGCAAGTATACTCGTCCGATGTAGTAAAGGTGGGTAAGTCGAGGTTGTCCCAAGGGATTTGATAGTTTTAGTAATAAGAAAAAGTTTGTTAATAAGGGTTGTCAATCCAAATTTATGTAAATATCAATTTAAAAGAAACTCAATAAGAACTAAGCATATACTTTGTATAATTCCTTGATTGGTAATTAGGAAGTATCATGACAATTTAAGTATAAGTTGGTGTAAAACTTGTTATGATGCGCAACTAAAAATGAGTAGTTATACAATCTACGATGTATGTCATGTTTTAACTACCACTAAGAATTCTATCACCTAAATGACTCCTTTCGGACATATCAAATTAGTATGACAATTCTATAATCACATGGTTGTTTTGAAAATCAATTCTTTTCTTATGAATTCCTACGAATCCTTTCGGTCCTTTTTCGTGATGAAATCTTCTCAAATCCATTTTAACAAGTAAATAAGATGGGTGTCAAGCATCATATTCCATACTAATTCGTGCACTAATGTTTTGGAATAAAAACAAGTTGAAAATCCTTTCGGACCTATTTTCCCAAAGATTGTTTTTACCAACAAATTAAGCAAGATTAGATGTTACTTCAACAAACTCATAAAATAGATATGTTTTCATGCATCACCTTTTTAATAAAAGAATACTCCATAACCAATCACATCATACACACAAGTATATCACAAATTACTCCATAACAATCATATTAAAACACAAGTAAATAAGAAAACTTTCATTAAACTCAAAGTAACAATTGTTCATTATAAGTATCAAGGTGTACCTAGCTTGAGAATTACAATGAATAAACTTGTGGAACTATAGCAACCACACTCCTCCAATTGTTCACTAACATAAGTAAACAACTCCAAACTCGAACCAAAGCTTGAGACTCGAACTCAACACTTTCTGGACGTTTTCACAACACTTAGTAAACTTTCAGGCAATATAAGATAAACTAATAATAATTTGGTGTAACACTTTGTTGGATATTTTATGGTACATGTAATCTAGACCCTAGGTAGTCATTATATAGCATAATAACACTTATCCTTCAAGTAAAAACGTCCTCATGGAGTTATTATGCAGAAATGATCAGCCACAAATGATTATGGGGAGTAAATTCGTCCATAAATGCAAGACTCCATCCGATCGGTTTCTCGCCAACCGATCGGATGGCACTTCTTGAGAACACTCTAACCGAATCGGATGCGGGTTGCATCCGATCGGTTGGACACTGTCTGGAAACTATTATTTTGTCTTTTCTTTGTCGTTTTACGTTGCATGCGTTGTCTTTCTTCGTGGCATGACTTTATTCATTAGAACTTGATATTTCCTTGATAAATATGTGTAGTAAGCTTGTCTTTATCAAATCCTTTTGTCCATGCGTCGTTCCTTTCTTTCTTGATCTTCTCGAAACTCTCCAAATGTGCATGATCACTTCATTTCTTCATCTTTTAATCATTTTTACCTGCTTTTGGCTATATTTGCATGCATAAACACTTTTCCACGATTAAGTAACAATTATATACAAATATGACCAATTTCCTTGTGTAAAACCAACAATAACGCGACTAAAAACATGTTAACTTTGAGCGTTATCAAATCCCCCACACTTGAGCTTTGCTCGCCCTCGAGCAAGTCTTAATCAAAAGAAAATTTATTTCAATGACAATAGTGCAAATATCTTATTTGAACTCAAACAAGTTAATAAAGAGCTTGATAACAATTCTACGCACCTTACGAAGATAATTTGAAATTCACTCATCACTCAATATGTGTCATGATTAATAGATCACTCATTGCTCAGTCATGATTTATGTTTCTTACCATAAGCTTGTACAAGTATCAAAACAATGAAATAATTCATCAAAGAGGTCTTTTATTCGGGTTGTAACGTTTAGGCTAAGGGTTAATAAAACCTTCGTGCAAATATCTTGTGTAAATCGTAATAGATCGCTGTCACGAATTCTAGTACCACCAAATAACGGATGGTCACTACTCGTCAATACATTTAATAATTACACTAAGTCAAAAAGGTAAGGATAAGGCATGGGAATATTTATGAAATTGGTTTTAAAGAAAAATAAAATCAAAGTCTAAGTCCCATTGTTGCTAATCACGAACAAACCACAAATCCCATAAATGATAATAGTTACAATCTTTCTCCTCTTCGAACTTTCACATGTCGATACATCGATTCACCATATAAAATTCTTCATACTTAGCACATTGGCTAACAACATATCACATAACTTTCTTTATTCATAATATAGCACATTTGCTATAATTGTCACCTTATAGTTGCGATGACTTATTTTTTTTATTTTTTTTTATACATCACATCTCCCCCACACTTCGCATAAGCATTACCACAAAAATACAAATAGGAAGTTGCGCATCTTCATTTTTGTCGGAATGGCACACACAAACAACAAAGTGTGGCTAACTAATAATCATAAAAAAACAATCCAACATACCAAGCAACTAGCAACCCACCGTTTAGACTTTGACAAGGGTTAGGCTAAGGTTTAAAGTGTAAAATCTTTTTGTATTTTTCTGGATGTAACAAAATGAAAAGGATGGCTCAAAGGGTTTAACTAGGGGTATCTAGCGCTAAAGATAAACGCTAACAAATGGGTTCCAAATACGAGGATAACTAACCGATGTGGTTAGCAAAAATTTGTTTTGTAAACGGATGGCCATTTGGTTTTATAACCTAAGTTTGCCTCTTATCATATGAATATATCCTTATCATTCGAAAATGATTTAACCGTAATGCATAACAAGTACAAGTTCTAGAATTAACACAATCACCGGCACACTCATAATGAAATATATAAATATCATGAGAAACACTATTCACATAAAAAAACTAATCCTCACAATTTGTAGTAATAAGGGTATAAAATTGTGCTAGCAAATGTTATCAATTCCGAGACGAATTGCTCTTTAAACTTAATTTATGCTCCAAAAATATCATTATTATTTAGCATTGAATCAACCTTATTTTAACTAAAATATGAAGAGCGAACTACCTCTAGTTACTAAAGTTCACGACTCTAAAAAAACGAAAATTTAAAAAAAATTAAAAATTATGCAATTTTTCTATTTTCTTCCCTCCCCCACACTTAAGTTTTGCATTGTCCTCAATGTAATAAAAATGACTTCAAAGTAAAGGAAATGGAAAAATTTAGAAAATACCGGAGTTAAATACGCAATATGCATATTTGATCATAATAAGCAAATGAGTTTATCGACTCCAAACGTTGATCAACTATATGCTTCCGTAACAAAACCCCTGCAAGAAAACTGCAAAATATACGAAACAACCAAACAAACACAAACAAAAATATCTAAACGAAATAAGTAGATAATTAAGTAGATAAATCCTAAAAGAAATAATTAAAGGTAGTGGAAATAGAAATAATTCGACACATAATTGTTTTTAACACAAACCATAAACCATACGACGATCACTCGTCATCATCAATAATCCGTGTTGGGATGAACGAACTCGTCCTCGCTCTCATCTTCATCCTCATCATCGTCTTCATCCACCACTCGTCGCTTCTTCTTTCCAACTCTTGATGACGAACCTCCAACATCATAACTCGATCCTCCAGGATTAAAACTTGATCCACCCATATTGACACCTGAACTACCATACTCGGGAAGTCTACCGTATGGAGGGTATGGCTCGGGAAATGGTGAATAACCAAGATAAGGGTAGGGGTATGGTCCAGGATATGGAGAATATGGTAACGGGTATGGTGGAACATTTGGTGGGTTGTAGGGAGGTACCTCATAATTGGCATCTTGTGCCAAGTGTTGGATCATTGGCATGGAATAATCAAAGTTGTAATTATTCCTCATCATCATTGAATCTTTCCAAACTTCCCTACACTCAATAGCATTCAACTCTCGGTTCCAATCACCCCATCCCGAATCAAAACCACTTTGAGTATTCCCCGGAAAACTTCCCATTTGAGGGTGTAATGGTGCCTCCGTATAAGCTCCTGATTGCGCCCCCACACTTGGTTCGGTCCAAGGTCCCAAAGTCTTATTATTCATATCCAATGCTTTTCCAAAACTAAAAGCATCCCATATCTCACTCTCCATCCTCACTCGACACTTCCTCAACTCATTCTCATTATAATACCCAAGATTCTTAGCCAAAACGGTCACATAATGACCTCCACAAACATCACTTTGTTTCTTAATTCCTGGTGCTCTCTTAGAAAGATATTCGGCAATAATCCATGCCGCATTCCCATTCTTATCTTCCTCCAGTAACTTCATCACCCATAGGTCCGGTTGACTGCATTTGTCTTGACTACCGCTCCTATGCAACAATCCCCAAGAAATCAATTTTTGTAACACCTTCATCAACGGATTCCTAATCCTAGAATAATTCCTCCTAAGACAAGTTAGATCACCAATTCTATTCCAATAAGCATCAACACCCGTGTATTGATCATGATCTCTAGCCAAGCTCACAAAATATGGTCCAAACAACCTATGATTAACCTCACTTTCCTTATACAAACCTAGGGCAACTGCAAAATTTGGCAAAGAGAAAGCATGTTCGCGCCCACACAATCTAAACCAAATACAAACATCCCCAATAACATCATTCACCTTCCTATCAAAGTAAAATGTAGAAAAGAACTCCAAACACCATTCCTTGTAAACATCCTCACGTATACTAAAAGCTCTTTCCCAAGAATAATCTTCAAACCTATCCCCATCACCGGGATACACATAAATCATAGTCATCATACTCCTCAATTGATCCTCACATTCGTACTCCGCAAGCAAATCCCAATCAATCAATCTAGGCTTAGCAACCTTTCTCTCTTGAAGTTTTGAAAGACGTTCCCTATACGCATTTTTCTCATCTTTGTTTTGCACATGAGAAAACTTGACATTATCATTAGACTCCGGTTTCAAACTGAAAGTGATCCTCTTCCTCTCGTTCCTTTTCAAATACTTGTTAACAAGCGGGTTTCTTCGACTACGACCCAATCCTGCAACATTTCCCTGAAAGAAAACTCAAATTATGTCATTATAAAAGTATAAGAACTAATACCAATCAATTTAGAAACTAGAAAACGCGATTTGCAAAAATGTCAAAATTTTTTCCGTAGCATCCATCCGATCGGATTGAGCTCCATCTGATCGGATGGATCTTTTGGTTCACTCCATCCGTTCGGTTGCAACTCGCAACCGAATCGGCTGGAGTTTCTGTTTCTAAAATGCATCCTCAATCCATTCTAAACGTTTCACAATCAATCCAAACTTCTTTCTAACTTGTAATCTACCATTTTAGAGTGCTTCTAACATCTGAACTCTCCTATCAACGATTCGTAACATCTCCATGCATCAACCTAATGATCCTATGAAACTCAAGAACACCATCTACTAAAATCTTCCAATTAGTGCTCTAATGTAACTCCTGGGATTCATCAATTGCAAATAAATTAGCTCCAAAGATTCTACCCAATTCAATCCGAAAATTCAATCAATCAATTCTTACTCAAAACTTAATCAATTGATCTAATTCTTTTTGCAATACATTCTCCTATCATCTAATCACTTATCCCCAAAATATCACATCTCAATTCGAACTAATTCAAAAATACCCAATTCGTGACCTAATTTCAATAATCCGAATTAAAACCTAATTGAATGAAATTAATGATGAAACTTACTTGACTTGATGCCATTGATGATCAATTATCACTCCTGCAACTCTTAAACAACTTCCTATGGTCGAATTTATGACCCCAATTTTTGGTGGATTGTGTGTGTGTGGTTTTCTTGGGTTTTTGAAATTTTGGGTTTATGTATTCAATTCCATCCGATCAGTTGTGAATCCATCCGTTTCGGTTTTGTATGAAATTGATTTTTCAAAGTTTTTTTCACTACTAAACTTGGTACAAGCACTAGTAGTTCTTGTCTCTTCAAAAACTTATCTTTTTGTATGTATATATTCCAAACACACTTGGTCTACCAAACATTGGTCATCATTTCTACTTCTAAACTTAAGACTATAAACATAACTTAACCCCTTATAAATTAAAAACTAGTAAACATGATAGATAAACAAACAAATAGATAAATAGATAGATAGATAGATAGATAGATAGATAGATAGATAGTCTTATTTCAAACATGAAATGCATAAAACCTAAAAACATAAAATAAATTGCATGAAATTAAAAATACGAAACAAACAAATAGCACAAGATGTGCTTTATTCTTGTGATCATTCTTCTTCATCCATAGAAATATTCATTCCTAAGAATGTCTTCTCTACGATACTTGTTTGACAACTTCCTAGTAGTCTTTTGAGTTTTGAAACTTCGTGCAAAGTTCCTTCCGCTAGGACATGTGATATCAAATTTGCAATGCCAATCACCATCTCCTTCTTCTCTTTTGTAAATGCTAGGACCATCGGATCCCCATTCCAAGTTCTTCAATTGGACCGGTAAAGATCCAAGAAAATCTGTCAATTTATTAAACACAAAAATATTTTTAAATGGGTTAAAGAAAGCCTCCATTGCTAGAGCCCTTTCCATTTCATCCTCAATATCAAAGAAACTAGGTGTGCATGGGCCAAACTTAGGCCTACCATCTTCATCTCTTCCTACTTCAAAGCAACCAAGGTAATCCTCCTCTTGGTCCTCATCATTATCATCCCCATTACTACCCCCTCTAGGCTTTGGATAGTAAGTGTTCTTAAGAATTCCATCGTCAATTGTCATAGTACCTCTTCCCATATCTATTACCGCTCCACATGTTCTTAAGAATGGTCTACCTAACAACAAAGGTAGTTCCTTATCAACCGCAACATCCAACACAAGTAAATCCGCCAAGAACGCTTGGTAACCAATTTGAACTCTAACATTCCTTACCTCCCCCATTGCTTTCGCCTTAGAATTATCCGCCATAGTGAGTTTAGAATTGTTAGGTTGAGGGTCTCTTAATCCTAACTTTTGGTACAATGGGTAAGGCATAATACTCACACTCGAGCCCGTATCGGCTAATGCATATAAAGGAGTTGTCCCATTAATTTTAACCGGTAAAACAAAATTTCCGGGATCATTCATTTTCTTTGGGAGCCCATTCTCAATTATCCTTCTCTCCTCTACTTCATCAAAACTATTATCCTCCAACTTCGACTTTGCTAACATAACCCCATCTAATTTCTTCCTATAAACCATGTAGTTTCTTAGCACTTCGATGACCGGTTTGTTTTCCATCAACTCACTAATTTTTGCTTCAAGATTCTCCAAGATAGCTTGTTTTTGCTCTTTGGTTAAGGGTTTGATACTTTGTGGTGAATTTGGTGGAGTTTTGGATGATGATGATGATGATTTGTTTTCTTTTGGGGTGGAGGGTTGGGTTAATTTGTTCAATGGTGTTTTGTTTCGGTTAGCTTTGCCCATCTTGCAAATTTCATCCCTTCCTTCCTTGATCTTTTCCATACCTTCACAAACATCAACAAGCATTTCATTCACACCTTTTCCTTCTTCCAAATCACTTATGTTAATTCGTAACTCCCCAAGTGCGAAATCCAATGTACACTTTGTAGTCACAAGAAAATCTCTACCAAAGATAACCTCCGGTTCATCGGCATTAGTATATTCCACAACCACAAAATCAAATTTAAAAATGTGACCATGAATGTTCACTCTAACTCCTTTCACTTTCTTCCTTCCATAATCTCCATAGTCAAGCCTAACAAAACCAAGCTTGTCAAGTACTTCTTCCGAAATGTAATTGTCTCCATATTCCATGTTCAACTCCGCATCCCACGCTTTAACACCTTCCACCGCACAAGGTGTAGAATACCTCATGTGTGGAGCATCGAATTCCTTAGGTGGTGCTCTTGTGAAAACAACAACCTTTCTTTCCTTCTCCTTCTTTGGGTAACACATTTCATGTGGCAAGTAAGACACATTGTCTCCAACAACCTCTTCTCCTTCTAAATCCAACTTAGCCTTTTCCAATATGCTTTCCAACTTTTCCAAAGAATCACCGGAATCCTTGAACATATCCTCCAAATCTTTCAAGTACGCCGAAATCTGACTTAAACTCTCCATTTCAACTTAAGCAATTACTAACTATAACATAACCATCAACAAAAACATCCAAATCATTAGCATGAGGGTTAGTTGTAAGCAAATAACTCTTAATATAAAATAAGAATAAGTAAATTAACAAACTAAAACACTAAGAATTGAAAATAATCTAGAAAATAAAAATGCTAAAAATTTTACTGTGGCTCCCATCCGTTCGGATGGACATCCATCCGATCGGATGGACCAAATTACCTACCTCCAACCGATCGGTTGGAACCCGCAACCGATTCGGTTGGAGCTTCTGAAACTAAAAAATATATTTTTTTTATTTAAAGACTTAAACTTAATAAAACAGTAATGAGAACATAAAGGACATTAAAAACATTAACTAAGGTATTCTTTAAACTTCTAAAACATTAACTATAATTAAAACTACTAAAAACATTAAAATTACTCATAATGACATCTTTTAACTAATAATAACTAACATTAATCATATAATCATTAAAACTAATTAACTAAAAACAGAAAAATGAACATTAAATAAGAAAAACAGAATCCTAAAAATTTACCGTGGCCACCAACCGATCGGATGGATATTCATCCGAATCGGTTGGCTAAAACCAACTTTTTTTTTTTTACTTTAAAAACTGGAAAATTCACAAATTACAAACAATTTTATTACTAACAACTAAGAAATTAATCAAATCCCCGGCAGCGGCGCCAAAAACTTGATGTGCGTTTTATTAGTG
>LBNU01034969.1:131432-167716 GCA_014162995.1 Artemisia annua
TTTTCTTATGAATTCCTACGAATCCTTTCGGTCCTTTTTCGTGATGAAATCTTCTCAAATCCATTTTAACAAGTAAATAAGATGGGTGTCAAGCATCCCATTCCATACTAATTCGTGCACTAATGTTTTGGAATAAAAACAAGTTGAAACTCCTTTCGGACCTATTTTTTCAAAGATTGTCTTTACCAACAAATTAAGCAAGATTAGATGTTACTTCAACAAACTCATAAAATAGATATGTTTTCATGCATCACCTTTTTCATAAAAGAATACTCCATAACCAATCACATCATACACACAAATATATCACAAATTACTCCATAACAATTATATTAAAACACAAGTAAATAAGAAAACTTTCATTAAACTCAAAGTAACAATTGTTCATTATAAGTATCAAGGTGTACCTATCTTGAGAATTACAATGAATAAACTTGTGGAACTATAGCAACCACACTCCTCCAATTGTTCACTAACGTAAGTAAACAACTCCAAACTCGAACCAACGCTCGAGACTCGAACTCAACACTTTCTGGACGTTTTCACAACACTTAGTAAACTTCCAGGCAATATAAGATGAACTAATAATATTTGGTGTAACACTTTGTTGGATATTTGATGGTACATGTAATCTAGACCCTAAGTAGTCATTATATAGCCTAATGACACTTATCCTTCAAGTAAAAACGTCCTTATGGAGTTATTATGCAGAAATGATCAGCCACAAATGATTATGGGGAGTAAATTTCGTCATAAATGAGAAACTTGTAACAGCAGTTACTGCCATTCGATCGGTTTAAGCTCCATCCGATCGGATGGTAGTAATATGGTCAGATCCAACCGAATCGGATGCGGGTTGCATCCGATCGGTTGGATGCCTTCTGAAAAATATTCTTTTGTCTTTACTTTGTCGTTTCACGTTGCATGCGTTGTCTTTCTTCGTGGCATGACTTTATTCATAAGAACTTGATATTTCCTTGATAAATATGTGTAGAAAGCTTGTCTTTATCAAATCCTTTTGTCCATGCGTCGTTTCTTTCTTTTTTTCCTTTTTCTCGAAACTCTCCAAATGTGCATGATCACTTCATTTCTTCATCTTTTAATCACTTTTACCTGCTTTTGGCTATATTTGCATGCATAAACACTTTTCCACGATTAAGTAACAAATATGACCAATTTCCTTATGTAAAACCAATAATAACGCGACTAAAAACATGTTAACTTTGAGCGTTATCATAGGTTGAAGAACTTGATCTTATTTGCTCTATTTTTTTAATCATACACCATACATTATATGAACTAGTAATTCTATAAGGCTAACATCAATGCTTTAAAACCCTAGTTTTTATCAACCTAGTTTCGTAGCCGGTTCATCGGGTCACTGGTTCAATCGGTTGAATCACCGTGTCAAACCGGTTCTACACATATGTAAAGATTTTTCTTATATTTAATATATATTGTTATATAATCTCATGATTTATCCAACTTTATTCAGATTGAGACTCTATCAAAAAGCTGTGTTCTTAAGTTCTCTTTATGTAATATTATAGCAAAGATTTACAAAAACAATCAACTTATCATTCTAAGTTATAACAGACTATATTAAAACTATATTAGTTTGTGTTTCTAAGTTAGTTTATAACTCTAGTTTACTGTTTTACAATATTTTAACTAACATTAGTTCTCACCATTTCAACTTGTCAATTAAACTTAGAAAGGTTTATGGGAAGGAAAAGTTTTGTTAGATTTTTAATAAAAAGTCATGACCTTGTCGGGTTTATCACAGATCAACGAAAAACTGTCTATTCAATTAGGTTCTCAAACAAGTAAAAACATGGTCACATCCGGCCCGGTCTTTGAACTAATTCCCGTACAACCGGTTGAACCGGCCGAGTCAACTCAGGTTCTAAAACATCGGTTAACACTTAACATATCAATAATTCACTCAAACTCCTTCGTCTTGCTTAAAATCGCCACACACACATGCTGACATGCACCTACACCTCTCTTGAAAATTCTGAGGCATTTCTTCAAAATCTGATAAAAACAATATTTACACATATGATCCCTCTAGTTTCACTTTTTTGACACTTTGTACCCCAAGTCCATAATTGTCTCATTTCTAGTCTTTTGACTCTACCATTTGATTCTCGGCTTTTTACTTTCAACGGTATACTAACCAATCACACAACAGTCTAATTTTATACATTCAAACTTAATTGAGTCAGTAACTTTTCGGTTTTGGGGTGTAACAAAAGACACTTAAAACTCCAGCAACCCCAAATATGAAATAGCCCGCCGTATGGTTGGCCCATCCGATCTTTTTTGAGAAGGAGAATGATAGATGGAATAATCGTCATAGAGACCTTGAAACACACAATCATGTTCTGTTAAATTCATGGTTCCAATTCTTCTGTCCCATGTTGATATATAAGCCGTGACAGCAAACCGAACACACGCATTTGAAGCAGTTTATCCTACTTTTGGATCGACAGTAGATGCAAAAAACTTGGTTTTGAACTAAATAGATTGGTGATGTAACCTTCGAAGGGCCTGTATCTCGCTTTTATAGGATCTGGGTTTCCCTTTTGTTCTATATAGCTTTACACTATATAGCTTTGCGCTATCTGACATATTGACATCTCTTTGCTGTTATAAAAAACTATTGGAAGCAAATTAAGGACTGGCTAGCAAAATATTTTGTGATATATATTAGCAATGGCTTGACAAAAATAGTACTCTGTGTAATGTTATTGTTTCTGCAAGAACTCATATTTTTTCTAAAGAAATAGCTTTAACTGTAAGACCTCCTACAGGTTGAGCATGGCCAAACTCTTTTTCAGACAAGTTCAATAAGGTTGAAACACAGGATATTCTAGATATGCTAATGGAACTAAAAATATCATCATGCTGTTTTCGCCAACGTATATAGAAAATAGCCTTTTGGTACATCAATAACAGTTGAAGATGAATAGTATGTATAAGCAGCAGCTGTTGTACATGATTTTAATAAATTATTGTAGCCCATGATCAATGGAAAATTAACCGCTAAATTGAAACTGTGAGGGCAGGAAAGACTTTGGAGAGAAGCTTAAGTAGTTGCAGATTCATCCGCACAACTGAATATCGGTAAGAATGACTCTTTAATTAGCTAACTAATTCGGCAAAGCCAAAATTTCAAGGGAATTGAATTAATATGTACAAGGTCTATGCATTTTTCCTATTCCATATCATACAATCATTTTTAATATGTGAGAAATCATACATGGTATCAATGGATATTCTCAGTAGGTATCTGCCAATTACAAATATAACATATAAGGCAATGTTTATTCCATGTCTGGACATATTATTCATTAGACGTCCATTTTATTATATATTACCCACCATTATCATCCAAACTACAAAGTATCCTGACGATAATTCTAATAATAAAATGGGTGATCATCGTTTCCTCAGACGTGTGATTTAAGACAAATTTGGCCTAATCTTAGTACAACATTAACAAATTAAAGATGTACTTATCACATAGGATGGACCAAAACATGTAAAAAATGTAGGATAGATTATAATCTCTTGGAGTAGCCAAAGTTCATAGATCCTGATGTACTTGATTCCTTTCTAACTTTTGTGTTTTGCACTATATTGTTGATTGGAGAGCTATATATTTATACCAATCTTATATGTGAATGAAGTCTCAAACTAAGGTACTTCTCTCCAAAGTATTATACAAAAACTCACCCTACCAGTAGTCATACGTACACTTTCGGTTTAGAGGTTAAGTTTTCATTTTGATAATGGGATTACAAAAGCTTCCAAGAATCTTGCATGCTAAGCAAGGAAAACAAAGAATAATTTCGCCCTCGTCTGCCACTGAAACACCAAAAGGTTATTTCTCCATATATGTTGGTGAAAGTAGAAAGAAAAGATTTTTAGTTCCATTAGCATATCTTAAGCATCCTTCATTTCAGACCTTGTTGAATATGTCCGTAGATGAGTTTGGCTATGCTCATCCGACAGGAGGTCTAACGTTTCCATGCAAAGAAGAAACCTTCATTGAGCTTACCCGAGACATATCTTTAGCATCATCACAGAACGTTTATAGAATTCTGACTTTCTTTTAACCGTAATTGTATACCTTAAGGAGCTTTTCGTTCATATAATAGTACTCCGTATATATTTTCTTTTATGATAGGTTAGCTATAGGTAATAGATTACGAGCAGTAAGAGCTCACGAAACAAATACGCGTCTAAGTCTCGTGGTCCTAATGGGATCCCTATTATCCAACTCTTGTGTATTATCATTAAGCTCTAATTGTTTTTAATGTATCATACTTGATACTTTTTTAAATTTTGTGTAGCGTATTATTTTTTTTAAGCGTATTATTTTTTTTTTTTTTTTTATTTTATTTTTTTTAGAGATTTTTTTTATCCATTAGACCTGTTGTATGTATAGAGATTTTACGCATTTGACCCCTAACCGCGATTATCTTGAGTGTGTAAATGATAAGAGGTATAATGGTCAACCAACAGTACAAACAGCTCGTATATGATACATCAAAAATACAAAAATTCCAATAATATTGGTATGCCAATCTTAAAAAAAAATAATAAATAATAAATAATAAAAATATATTAGTATAATACGGATATATTAGTAGTATATATATATCATAGTACCTTTAGTTTTATTATATACATACTATGATAACTATTATTATACATAATATCGTAAGCTAAATATACTAATTTATAAATTATCAGATATTAATAATATTATATATTAATAATATAAATATAATATATACACATTAGCTACACAAAATTAGAAACAGTAGCAAGATACATAGAAAGCAATCATTAATGTGTTGAGAGGGTATAATTGTGACATTTTGGGCTTAATTATCACTCAATTATATTGAGCAAATTTCTTGCATTTTAGTTTACTGTATTACAAAATTAGAGTGGTGGGTAGTTTGTGAGTAACTAGCAGGGTACCCGCGCGTTGCAGCGGCGGGTACCCTGAAATAAAAGTTTTCGATTAATAATGTATTTTAGTTTATTATGTTCTTTTCGAAAATAAATTTATGGATATCAAGAATTTCGTATAGCCCGTGCCCGTTCGGGCTCGAACCCGTTGGCCCGTGCCTGTTCGGGCTCGAGCCCGTTTGGTCCTTGCCCGTTCGAGCTCAAGCCCATTTGGCCCGTGCCCGTTCGGGCTTTCATATTTGTATAATGTGCTTTATTATTTGTAGTAGTGAAATTTAACGCAGGAATTGTGTTTAATTTGGTTGTACAATATGCTTGATAATTAGTATATCTTATGTAAGGGGTGTTTTAATAACTGTATTAATTGTATTTATTGACCAGTTAAATAATTGACTATATTAAATAGCATTAATATGATGTTTTGTTGTACACTATACTTCTTGTCTTGTACATCTGAAAATTACGTGCATTAAAGTGTTGTACACTATGTTTTTTTTCTTGTAAGTAGTAGTCTTTATAGTCATTAATAACATTGACCACTTTAATAGCATTAATGTTTTAAGTCTGAAAATTACATCATGCTAATTGTGTTGTGCACTATGCATATTTTGTTGTAAATATAAAAATTGGTTGCAGCTATTGTACATTGTGCTTACATGGTTGTAATTTTTGGTGAAGGGGTATTTTTAATAGCATTAATGTTGTTTGATAGAATTTTGGTCTTAAAATGACACTACGCTTTATTTTGTTGTACAATATGCTTACTTTGTTGTAATTCTGAAAATTGGGTGCATTAAAGTGTTGTAAACCATGCTTAATTTCTAGTAAGTCTTAAAATTTTGGAGAAAGAGTCATTCATGCTTTATATGTAGTATAGATATTGCACGTAAAACTTTTGAAATGCTGGTAAAATTGCAAAAACAAATTGAGATGCATAAATCGCCTCTAAGGTAGATTAATGGTAATCTTAACGTAAGAGCTAGTGATAGAAACGATGACGTTGAGAGGGAGTCTATTTCCGACTAGTGCAGCTCACACTTCGAATTCCATCCGAGTTAGAAAAAGTTATTTCCTTGAACATGATGAAAAACTATATATCCGAAAACGATGGCCAAAAGAATCTTTGTAACTTGCAACCTCTGATGGTTCGAAGGTTCGACACGGTTTATGGGACATAATGTAGGTATTTTGTGAGGTTGTGGTCGATGATACTTACACTAGCCTTATATGTCAACTTTAAGTAACACTAGCATGTTTGATTATTAAAACCAAATTAACACTATTTTACCAAATATATCTAGTACCATCAAAAAATATATAGGACATACGACATATAAGAGAAGTAATGACAAGTAGTCGTTCTATGTACACCTTCCATGACAACTATTAAACAAATAATAACATAATAACATGTCATATGCCAACAAAAGCCCATGTCTATGAGTGGATCTACTTAAAGTTTAATGAAAATGCATCTTCGTTTACACGTGCAAGGTTTATTCATGTTACTTCTTTCTTTCTATGGAAACTTGGTAAAACAGACATAAGCACAAGATTGTTATAAAAAAAATGTTTTTGAGATATACATAATAACCAAATGCGATCAATGATTGTTATACGTTATGATTTTGATTATGCAAACTTGAAGTTATCAACATTCATACAACTAGTTGCAACAAATAAGTATAGCTAATTTGTTCTAGCAACTATTCTCAAGATTTGATCATTTATATCCCAATATTTTTAGCAAGAATATACCTTGATCCTTGGCATTAAATTCCTTTTTGCTTCCAATCCCAGGTCAAAATGGAACATGAAGTTATACTCAAAGTCAATCTTCTAATTTATAAACAGATTTAGGTCAGAGTGTAAGATTAGTCAATGGAGAAGTAACAAGAACAAAACCACAAAAAGAATAGGATCAACCCAAATGCATAAACACATAAACAACCATTGGTGTGCATAGCATACACACCAACTTAGATGTCCAAACAAAATACATAAAGTCGTATGTCTTCCGACCGCCAGGCCAAAATAGATAAACATTCCCACCACCTATGTCCCATCCCCCGTCGCTTCACCTCCAGGCTTCAATCCTCTCGATTCTTGAATTTAAACGACTCACAATCGTGCTTCCTTTGTTCTTGTCTATATTTTTTCTTATTGACTTCTTATGATTCATGTTGCTCGACTGCGAATTTCTACTCCTAGGAGCTTCAACCATCCTAGAACAGCCTTCAGCCGCTCCAACACCACTTACTTCTTCAAACAAAGTATTTTGAACCTGGCGTTGACTTTGACTTTGACTTTCAGAAGTCAACTCATCTTGAGAAGTATTTTCATGGTTTTCCAAAGCAGGTTCATTGACTGAAAAGTCTTGATCCTCCTCATCCACATCATTAGTTTCGTCCATTGTTCCTTGAAGAGAATGATGTGGTCCATTGTTTTCATCAAAATGATCAAACCGTGATGCGGGTACTGCCTCAACTATAACATCTTCTCTTTCCCTTAGTGTCTTGACAATCAAAGTTTTCAAAAAGTTCATAACTTGGACTGCATACATCAACGCAGTCAAAGGATCCGCCATCTACAATAAAATAAAATAAAAAATTGTAACTTTTAAGCTACACGTAGTTAGTTGTGCCTATATGTACAACACGTATTACATCCCAAAATCCGAAAGTACAAGCCTTAAAGTTATAAACTCTTTTACATACCTGAGTCATGTTCGGGGCAAATACCATAGCAATATTACGAGCATTCATCTTGTTAAGGCTTTCAAGTTGAGCAACATCAGCCATTAGATTGACAGCCCAATTCATCAATGAAGCTTCAGTTGGTGGGAGCAGCCTCACAAGCCGAGCACACTCCTCTTCTGACTGGGCTTGCATCACCTGTTCAGGCTCGATTGAGTCTAGTACCCCGTTTGGCAGTTCCCTAAACCAAGCCTACACATGAACAAACAATTAACAAGAAAGCCACACTTTTTTGTCCGTTATATTGAACTTTCTGTCATAAATAACCAGTGTCAAATATGATTGCAAATATTGTAATTACAATAATAATCTAATTTTTGAATGATTTTAGAGGTTTTATGTTTCAAAATACACTTACTAAGCTACTGTTTCCCATTTTACCCGTGGAGCCCATTAAAGATTACGCACAGCCAGAATTAAATCTCATGAGTAAACGAATTTTGAAACCATAGTATTTTAGATTTTTCTAAAACTTGGAAGAAAGACAAGCATTGTGATGGGTGAGTGTGGGTCAACCCGATCCGTTTTAACTTGCCATACAATTTTACATTTTTGCCACCTATAGCGAGTAATAATTTGTTCTTTCCAAAAATAATTAAAGGATGAATTGACTTCATTAGATTACAAAATAATTCCCAATACAGGAGGTCCAAGACAGAAAACATTTATCTCACATGGTATAGTTGGTTCAATCAAAAAACAGCTGTACACACATGATACCTCATACATCAATAACATTTCAATATGTACTAATCGAATTAATTGAATGCATGTTGTCTAATTAATGACCACATAAGAAGCAAACCTATAATGGCTAAATAAGCATTCAAGAAGTAGATAAGCACTTGGGACAACATAAGATTTGACGTATAGACATGGCTCCACACTACTACTGACACGTGGCGAGATGTGACATGATCTAGTTATTTATGAATTTGTCATTTGCATTATCGTTTATCCTAATGGAACACATGGGTCGAAAAAAAAGTTTAGCCAAAAGGGAGACAAGTCAAATGAGTCAACAGGTTGAAAGTCCCACGAGGTGTATTTTTAATGCTTAAGAGTCTCCTAAATCGATGTATATCTGAAATAAACAGATTATTCTAATATAGTAACTACATACTTTCCGTAATGATATACATTCCCTAACTTTTAGAAATGGAAAAATCATGTTTGCAGGTCGACCCAACCTACACTCGAAAACAACCCTTTTGCAACCGGATCCCATTTTGATCTGTCACCCAACCCACCGATTTCTGGAAGTTTACTGTAAGTCGCAAAAGAAGTACCTTGATAAGGCCGGCTAGGCTGTGTACATCAATGTTTTCAGGCACCTCTCCTCTATTAAGTTGTTCCCTTATTTGTTCTTCTTGCCCGTTATCACCATTGATTCTAAAGATTCCTTCTGCCTGCAATTTAACGGGCATCAACACGTGCTTTTAGTTAAAAATGCTTAGGAACTTCTGAGAAAAATTTTGTATTCGTGGAGGTCACAAGATACATAGCCGAGTTGTACATTGTTGCAATAGGTATCTGCACAGTACAACTTAGAATGAAATATGCACACAGACACACCTGAAGGCCTCCTTGAGCATACAAACGTCTTTGCATCATTAACAGAATCGTGGGCACACTGTTTCCTCTAGAATCAAATGAGAGCTGCATAGATTCGGTTGAAACCCCAAACACGCTTGTGCTGCAGAAATAAACAAAGTTAACCCCAACACTTTACATATCTGTTGGTCTAAAAGCATCTGTTTTTTCTTTCAAGTTTATTACTCAAAGTAGATAATTTAATAGAAAAATAATTATATCTCAATCTGTTTCATGCAAAGGCAAAAAATAAGTTGACGATCACAAAAGGGGGGCAACAATATGCTCAAAACATATATAGACAAATTATGAATAATATTTTAAAGTAGCGACAAAATAGATTCAAAAGTGAAGAGTATGTACACCCGGAATGAGAACTCATCGAAAGGTGGATGATTATTTACATCTTTTTTATACAAGTTTAGATATCAATTTATGTAAAGTCCCATTCGAATCATTTAATAAGCCTTAGATTCAGCAAATATAACAAGAAACATTGCTAAATTACACAAAAAGGTCAAGCTCATAAGTCATATGTATTACTTTCCAAATACAAAATTACTTGGATTTCTTCCTACTTATAATGTGCATTATCAAGTTTGACATAGTTACAAAATTTATTTTAGTTTAACCACTCAACATTGACTTCTAAGTTCAAATTTGGTAAGAATTTGACTTACAAACTTACTGTAGATCTTTCTTCTACCAAAAAAGGTTATAATCCCAGAAAGTTGCATGGTTCATAAAAGCAATAAGGTACCACAATAAAGGGTTGCAGTGTAGTACAGTATAACATAACAAGCCTCAGATTCAACAAGTAAAATCTGAAATATTGCTATGTTTTTTCAAACACAAATATTTTTTTTTTTGAAAGGAAAACTTCGTTCAAACACCACAAGCGGTCCTCAAAGCGAGGACCCCCGGGCAAACAAACGACATTACATCACTACTAACGGGTAATTACACCAATTATTCCACCCTATGTCATTCCATCTAGATCTATTACGAATCCAAAAATACGACGTGTATTTGATAATCTGAACAATCTCTATAGGTCTTCGAATCTTGTTTTTCAAACACAAATATTAAGGTCATAAAATCTACTTCCCAATGTTTTTTTTTTAAAAAAAAAAAAAAAAAAAAAAAAAAAAAAAAAAAAAAAAAAAAAAAAAAAAAAAAAAAAAAAAAAACTTTNTGTTTGTGTTTCCTTAGGTCTAATGAAACCTGGTTATTGATTATTCATTGATTGGGTATGTTATTAATTGTTGTGATGATGTTATGATGTTAGGCTTTAAGAAACCGTGCAATACTCTAAATGGTAAACTGCTTGAACGTCTTTAGAAACATGAATCGGATGTGTACTACGGTAATTGGTTGTATTAATTTTTTTTTGCATAAGCCATTGTTTATAATCCGTATGATTGGGCGCTTTTACGTGTCGTTGTAGGGGAGGAGATAAGGCTTATAGAGTTTTGGGGAAGATTGTACACAACCCACGAATGGTATTAAGACTATAACCGACATCCACACAATTGTAGCACCCTATCAATCAAGTAAAAGATAAACTAGGGAGTAAGGAAAACACTAAGAAAAACGTTTGTCTCATATTTAAGAAGTCTCTCACGATTTATTTTCTTGTTATTTTATTTTTATTGCATTTGTATTATTTGGTTGTTGACTAGCCAACTAATTCCGCCCACTCTTCCTAATAAACCGAGGGAAAAATTTTTTTTTTTTTAACCCTTGCCTTTTTTTTTTTTTTTTTTTTCAAAAAAATTTAAAAAATTTTAATAAAAAAATACAAAAAAAGAATCAATCCCCTTCCCCACCTCCTTTTTTTGAAAAACCCCTAAGTTTTTTTTGAAAACCCCCCTCCCCCATTTTTTTCAATTCCTTTAAAAAATGGAAAAAAAAAACCCCCAACCTATTCCCCCCCCAAAGTTTTAAAGAAAAAAAAAAAACGATTCCCCAAAAAAAACCTTCTCCCCGGTTAAACCCCCTTGCCCCAAAAACCTTTAAAAACCACTTAATACTAACCCCCCCATCGGGTTTTCCAGGTTTAACCACTGCCCCTGGTGGGAGGAATTTTTTTTTTTGGGCCCAAAGCCCCCTTTTTTTTCCCTTTTCAAAAAGATTTTCCCCCCCTTTTTTGGGGGAAGAAGGTAAAAAAAACCCTTTTTTTTTTTTTTTTTGCCAAGGTTTTGGGTAAAAAACCACGCCCCCCCCCCCATCCAAAGTTTCTTTTTTTTTTTCTTGGGGGCGGCCGCTTGCCGGGGGGAATTAGTTTAATTGGGCCCCCTTTTTTTTTTTAGGTTTTTTTTTTTTTTTTTGAAAATTTTTTTTTTTTTTTTTTTTTTTTTTATTTTTTTTTTTTATTTTAGGTATTAACCTTCATTAAGATTTTTTCCCCCCCTTTTTTTTCCCCCTTTAAATTTGAAAGGAAAAAAATTTTTTTTTTTTTTTTTTAATTTTTTTCTTTTTTTTTTTTTTTTTTTTTAATAGGTTTTTTTTTTTTTTTTTTTCCCTTTTTTAGTTCTTTTTTTTTAAATCCCTTTTTTTTTTTTTTTTTTTTCCCTTTTCGTTTTTTCTTTTTTTTTGTTTCGTAAACCCAAATTTTTTTGCCCCCCATTCCGCAACCCAAATCCCATGGGGGGGGGAAAAGGGGTGGGTAAAATATTTCCCCTTTTTTTTTTTTTTTTTTTTGAAAAAAATCCCCAATTTCACCCACCCCCAAAACAACCAAAAACCAAAACCCCTCCCCCCCCTTTAAGGAAGGCCCCCCGCCAAAAACCCTTTTTTTTTTTTTTTTTAAGGGAAAAAGGAGGTAAAAACCTTCCCCCCCCGGTCCCCTTTAAAAGCCCCCCGCCCAAAAGGGGGGGCCCTTTTTTTAAAAAATTCCGAAACACCGAAATTTTTGGGAGGGGTCACTTTTTCAAGGGGGGAAAAAAGCCATTTGTGGTCCCCCCCTCCCCCTTTTGGCCCGAAAAATCCCCCGACAACCAAAAATCCGGTTTGGTTTGCACAAAAAGCCGGAAATGGTGGGCCCAAAATTTTCCCCCAAAATGGAACTTTTTCCGTTTTTTTTTCCCCCCCGAAAGGGAATTTTCCCCCAAAATCAAAAACAACCTCCAAGGGATTTTTTTCTCCCCCTCAAAAAAATCGTAAAAAAAAGGGATAAATCCTTTTCCCCTCCCTTTTCAACCCAAACAAAACCAACCGGGAAAGGAGGGAAAAAGGGGGGGAAAAAAAAAAAAAAGAAAGAGGGGAGGGATTTATTCCTTTTTTACCCACGATTTTTTGGGTGATAGGAAATTATCATTTGGGGGAAAAAAAAAAGGGGTGTTTTTTTATTTTGAATTTTTTTTTTTGGGGGAATCCTTCGGAACGAAAGGGTCCCCCCCCAAATTGGAAAAAAAAAAAATGCCCAAACCCATCGCCCCTTTTTTTTTTTTTTGGCCCCCCAACCAAACCCCCCGGGTAATTTTTTTGGGGTTGGGTTTTTCCCCCCGGTAAAATTTCCGGCAAAAAAGGGAAAGAAGCCACCAAATTTGGGGCTTTTTTTTTTTTTTTTTTCCCTTTGAGTGGACCCCCTTTCAATGGGTGGGGGTTTTTAGATAGCCCCCCCCCCCCTTTTGGCCGGGCTAAAGGACGGGAAAAGGGTTAAAACCTCTCCCCTAAAGTGGGGCCCCGGGGCCTTTACCCTTTTTTAAGGGAAAAAAAGGTTTTTTTTGGGGGTTTTTTTTGTTTTTTTGGGGGTGTGGGGTTTGAAATTTTGGGGGGGATTCAAAAAGATAATTTTACCCAAAACCCTTTTCCCCCCCAATGAAAGTTTGGGGGCGGGGGAAATGGCAAAAATTGGGGGGGGGTTAAAAACGAAAACAAAAAGGAAACCGAAAAAGAAAAAGAAAAAAAATTTAGACCCCCTAAAAAGAAAAAAAACCCCTTTTTTTAATTTTTAAAAAAAGAAAATAAAAAAAAAAAATTCTAAATTAAAAAAAAGAAAAAAGGGGAATTCCCCTTTAAATTGAAAGTAAAAATACCTAAAAAAAAAGTTTTAAAAAAAATAAAATTTTTTTTCCAAAAACCTAAGCAAAATAACCTTTTAAAATTTCCCCCGGGCCAGCAGGCGGCCCCAAAAAAAAAAAAAACCCCCTTTGGGGAAAAAAAAAATGCCCGGTGGGGTTTTTTCTTTTTTTTTACCAAAAAACCTTGAAAAAAAAAGGTTTTTTTTAAAAAAACCCCTTTCCCCCCCTTCAAGGGATTCTTTTGAGAAAACCCCCTTTGCAAAATTTTTTCCCCCCACCCCAAGGCAAAGTTGTGGTTTTTAAAAACCCCTGAACCCGATGTTAAAAAGTTTTTTAATTTAGTGGGTTAGTGGGGGGGGCAAAAAGTAAAAAACCCCGGGGGAAAAGTTTTTTTTTGAAAATTCGTTTTTTTTCCTTAAACTTTGGGGGGAATAGTTGGGGTTTTTCCCAAATTAAGGAAAATTTTGAAAAAAAATGGAAGGTCCCAAAAACTAAGGGTTTTCAAAAGAGGTGAAGGGGAAATTTTTTTGGATTCCTTTTTTTTTTTTTTGTTATTTTTTTAAATAATTTTTTTTTTTAATGGAAAAAAAAAAAAAGCAAAGTTAAAAAAATCTTTCGGTTTAAAAAATCAGGAAAAAAAAAAAGAAACAGTTGGGCCGGAAAAATTTTAGTTTTTTTTGCTTTAGTCCAAACTAAAAACCAAAATTAACTTAACAAAATTTGCAAAAATAAAATTAAAATTTTTAACAAGAAAAAATTAAAAATTGTTTTTGAGAGAACTTCCCTAATAAAATGGAGACAAAACCCGTGTTTTTTTTTTTTTTTTTCTTTTAAGGTTTTCCCTTTTTTTTTACTTCCTTTAGTTAATTCCCTTTTTTTTTTTTTTTTTTTTTTTTTTTTATTTTTGAATTTTGGAAAAATTAAGGTTTTTTTTTTGCCCTTTTTTTAAAAACAAATTGTTTTTTGTGGATTTTGTCGGGGTTTTTTTTTTTTTAATAACGTCCCCTTTTTAAAAATACCATTTCGTTGGGGTTTGGGTGTTTAAAAACAAATCTTCCCCCCCGCCCAAAAAAAAAAAAACCTCCTTTTAATAGCCTTCATTTTAAAAATCCTTCCCTTCCCACAAAAAAACCGAAAAACAAAAACGTTAAGCGCCCCAAAATCCATAACGGAAATTTTTTTTTTAATAAAAAAACAAATGGCCCTTTAAAATTGCCCATTTTTAAGTTTTAAAAAAAACAAAAAACCATTTTTAAACCCGTAGTAAACACATTCCGATTTTTTTTTCATGTTTTTTTTTTTTTCTTTTTTTTAAAGAAAACGTTTTTTTTTTTTCAAAAAAGCATGTTTTTTAAACCTTTATAGAGGTATTGCCGGTTTTTTTTTTTTTTTTTTTTTTTTTCCTTTAAAGCCTAAAACATTCGATAAAAAAAAAACCCACTTCCACCCAAAAAACAAACAATTTTTAAAAAATTTAAAACAATTTAACCAAAAATCCCAAATTGGAAAAAATTTATCAAAATAACCCAAGGTTTTTTCCCAAAAAATTTTTTAGACCTTTAAAAAGCAAAAAAAAAAAACCAACCAAAAATTCTTTCTTTTTTTCTTTTTCCAAAACAAACAAAAACAACCCGGGAGGGAAAAAGGAGGGAAAAAAAAGAGAAAGAAAGAAAAAAATGGGGTGGTTTTTTTTTTGGCCTTTAAGTTTTTTCCTTTAAAAATGAAAACCCTGGGGGTTTTTTTTTTATTTTTTTGGATTAATTTTCAATTTTTGTTTGGAATTTTTTTTTGGGGTTTAATGTTTTTTTTTAAATTTTAAAATTGTTTTGTTTTTGGGTTTGGAATTTTGTTTTTTAAAGTCGAATTGTTTTAGGCTTTTTTTTTTTAAGAAAAAAAACCCGGCCAAAAATTTAACTTTTTTCTTAAAAAAAAAAATTGTAAAAAAAAAAAAAAAAAATGCCTTTTTTTGAAAAAAACGTTTCTTAAAAGAAAAAACATTGAAAAAAAAAAAATCGGAAAAAAATTTTTTTTGTTTTTGGGGATTAAACTCACGGTTTTTTAAAAATTTGGGGTTTTGTTAAAACTTTTAAAAAATGCAAAAAATAAAAAGCAAAAATTTTTTTTTTGTTTAATAAAAATCCCGTTAAATGGAATTTTTTTTTTTTTTTTTTTTGGGCCGCTCTTTTTTTTACGTGGGTTTTCCGTTTTTTTGTTTAAAAAGGAAGGAAAAAAAAGAATAAAGAAAAAAAAAAAAAAAGCCTTTTTTTTAATTAAGAGTTTTTGGGGGGGAAAAAAATTTGTAAAAAAAACACAACCCCCCACGAAAAATGGGTTTAATTTAAGATAATAACCCGACCCCCAATCCCAAAAAAAACAAAACAAATTTTGGTAGCAAAAAAAAAACTAAAATTCAATCAAAATAAAAGGGAAAATAAAAAACCTTTTTAGGGAGTTTTTAAAAAGGAAAAAACCTTTTTAAAAAAGAAAAAAACCCACCGTTTTGGTTCCCCCTTCCCCATTTTTAATTAGAAAAAAAGTTTCCTCTTTTTTCCCAACAAAATTTTTTTAATTTTTTTTTTCATTTGTTTAATTTTTTTTTATTTTTTTTTTTTTTTTTTTTAATTTTTGCAAATTTTTTGTAGTTTATGTTTTTTTTGGGTTTTTTTTTTTTTTAAGTTTTGACTTAGCAAACTAATTCCCGCCCAAACTTCTTTTTTTCCTATTTAAAAAACCCGAGAAAAATTTTTTTTTTTTTTTTTTTTTTACCTTTGCAATTTAATTTTTCAATTTTTTTAAAAAACAATATAAAAATTTTAAACCAAAAAAAGAATTCCCATCC
The DNA here is from genome assembly GCA_014162995.1 of Artemisia annua. Lineage (NCBI taxonomy): Eukaryota > Viridiplantae > Streptophyta > Magnoliopsida > Asterales > Asteraceae > Artemisia > Artemisia annua. The sequence continues at coordinate 147,635 of LBNU01034969.1, forward strand.
CTCCAAAACCTCTTTTTTTTTTTGAAACCCTTTAATGTTGACCTTTCAAAAATTTTTTCCCCCAAAATTCCCTTAATGAAAAACCCACTTATTTCCCCCCCCAGTTTAAAAAAGAAAAAACGATCAAAAACTTTTTTCCCCCGGTTTAAAAACCTTTTTTTTTTCTGCCACTTTTAAAACAACCTTTTTAATTTACTTTTAAAGAAACAAATTTCGGTCCCAGGTACAAACTCCCTGGTGGGGGGACAAAAAATTTTTTTTTTTTGCAAAAAAAAAGGCTTTTTTTTTTCCTTTTTTTCAGATTTTCCCTTTGGAGAAAGGGTAAAAAAACCTTTTTTTTTTTTTTTTTTTTTTTTTTTAAACCTTTTTTTTTTTTGCCCCAAAGGTTTTTTTTTTTTGTAAAAAAACCAAAAACGCATCAAAAAAAAAAGTTTTTTTTTTTTTTTTGGCGCCGCCTTGCCCCCTGGGGAAAAAAAAAAACAAAATAAGTTTTTAATTTTGCCCCCCTTTTTTCAGGGTTTTTTTTTTTTTTTTTGGAAAAAAAAATTTTTTTTAAAAATTTTTTTTTTTTTTAAAAATTTAAAGGTTTATACTGTTTTCAAATTTTTAAAGATTCCTTTTTTTTTCCCCCTAATTGAAGAAAAAGAAATCCAACTTGGATTATTTCCTTCTTGTAACATTCATATCTATAAATCCTTTTATCAAATTTCAAAAAAGCAATATTCACTTTCAATGTGAAAACTGGCAAGTAATTGGCCAAAAAGTCAAATTACACCATTTTTCTACCTAAAAAGCCCCAACACCCCAATCAATTGCAAGGTTTACAGCAAGCATACCACACACATATTCATAATGCAAGATTCAAGAACCAAAAAAAACTAACTTTAAGGGTAGTACAGTATGAGTCAATAATACAAAATACAAAATTAAGAAACACAAACATTTACTAATATTCATAAAATATGATCTAGTTATCAAAATTTATAAAATAAAGTTAAGGACCAATATTGACTTTCAATGTCACAATTAGTAAGCATTTGACCTTAAAAAAGTCAATTTTCACCATTCTAACAAAAAAAATCCCAAATTTACACACATCTTCATAATGCAAACAATCAAGATTCACCAAAAACAAAAGAACAACAGTACAAATTAAAAATGCGCACATTTTAGTATTTTACCCAAAAACACAATTAGTAAAGCATTTGACCTTAAAAAAGTCAAATTTCACCATTTTAACAAAAAAAAAAGTCCAGAACCTAAACACATCTTCATAAAACAAGAAACAAGATTCACAAAAACTATGAACTAAACATTAGTACAGTACAAGTGAACAATGCACAAGTTATCAAGTACAGTAATGCATAAATTATACCAAAATCGAAAAACACAAACCTTGCACTAGGAGGTCTTCTAGGAACATCAGGTTCAAACTCAACAGGCAAACCAAGAAAACCATTAAACCTATCAAAAGTAACATGAGCAACATGTCTAACATCTGTAGGCACACCAATCTCCATCTTATTATTACTTCTCTTCAAATTACTATTATCACAATTAAATCCTTCAAATCTAACAACACTATTACTACAGCTTCCAACAATTGATTTCCTAAAAACAGTAACAACAAAAGCCAACAGTGACACTTGTTGCTCTTCTTCTTGTTCTTCTTGTTGTTGTCTTTTTCTTCTCCTATCTAAATATGAAGAAGTATTATTATTTGAAGGTGAATGATGTATTGTTTGTTGGAGTAAAATACCATCATTGTCATCAAATGAACTTTCACTACAAGATATCTGATGTGGGGATTGTAGTATTTCTGTCATTTTTTTTTTTATTTTTTTTTTACTTGGGTTTTAAGTCAAGTTTATAAAAATTTAATCTTTTCTTATAAACTTTGCAAATTATGACTTGGGTTTTAAGCAAAGATTAAAAAGATTAATCTTTTATTCAAATTATTGCAAATTATGAGATGGGTTTTTTATAAAATGCAAAAAGATTTGGTTTTTATTCAGTTTTATGCAAATTATGCATAAAAGATTTGATTTTTATAGAATTATAGGGAAAATTATGAAATGGGTTATTTAGGAAATTGAAAAATAAGAATTGGGTTTTAAGGAATAGAAAGAATTGATGGAGAATCTAGGGTTCTTGCTTAATGGGGTTTGGTGAATTTGGGGAAGAAGAATGGAGTTGGATTGAAGCAAGGATTTTGTAAGGTGAGAAGTGACTATCATCAAAAAGATTAATAGATAATTGGAAAATTATTATTATTTTATTTTATTTTTTTAGTTTTTCTTCCACTATAGTACACTTTATTTTGATTCTAGGTGATTCATCACTACTAGAGTTATTATGTTGTGACAATTTGTATATTGTGCATTGAGAGTTGTACTTCAGAAAGATGTACAAATAAAGATTGTGTTTCCTTTTTTTAAGTGTTTGTAACTTTGGATTGTAACAAAAAGCAGAGGAAACGGTCCATTGCCAAAGCAAACATTTAGACAATATTTAGGGAGTTTAGGCAAATATTGATTTTCTTTTTGTTATTTTATTATGGATAATTGGTCATTTTCATGCTTTTGTTTAGACAAAAATAATATATCAAGATTCTTTAGATGACACGATGATATTGTTAGGTGTACATTCATTGCTACTGATTTGGTTTTATCGTTTGTTAGAGGTTTAATGTAATTGATATAGTATCATGTATTATTAGCTGGAGATCACAATGCCATTAGTAGTTTCCTAACTTACTCTTGTATGGTGGGCATAAATATCTCCTCATCCTTTGTAATATGGATTCACAGTAAAACATAATACATTACAATCATTCTCAAAACACTCTCATTGTATATTCTTACATGGTATCAGGCCATTAAGATCCACAAAACATAAACTCTTCCGCTGCCGCCTCCGGCCGCCGGCTATACGCCGGAGGTTCGGAGGGCTCCCTTTTAATCCGTAACCAAAATAAACCACAACTTCCTCTAAATCTGTGATCTTTATGTTTTTCTAGGGAAAAACACGCCCCGTTTGTTCGGAAGGTTCTTTGGGGGTTGAAGTTTTAGAACCAACTTTCGTTTTATCATCTTTTCTTTTGATGTTAATGCATGAGTTTATGGTTTGTCAATTAGTTGATTGTTCGTACGGCTTTGTTACCAGTCGATTAAAGTTGACCGTTGGTACCAGTCCCTAAAGTCGACCGTTGGTACGGTTGTGTTACCAGTCGACTTAGCCGACCGTTGGTACCAGTCGACTAAAGTCGACCGTTGGTACGGTTTTGTTACGAGTCAACCAAAGAATTTCGTTCCAGCTTGAGTGTTCGTTGTCCTCCCGCTCAAACTGCGGGGGAGTGTTAGGTGTACATTCATTGCTACTGATTTGGTTTTATCGGTTTGTTAGAGGTTTAATGTAATTGATATAGTATCATGTATTATTAGCTGGAGATCACAATGCCATTAGTAGTTTCCTAACTTACTCTTGTATGGTGGGCATAAATATCTCCTCATCCTTTGTAATATGGATTCACAGTAAAACATAATACATTACAATCATTCTCAAAACACTCTCATTGTATTTTAGTTGCAAGAGATTTGTAATTGACTTTTATGTGGTTGCTAATCTTTGTATTTTCAGATAGAACATCCTAGATTTGTTTTAATCATCAAATCAATTATGTTTAATAAAAGTATAGTAATATCAAGATAACAAGCAAAAAAAACTTAGTGTAAGAAGATCAATTTATACTCGTTTCAAAAAAAAAAAAAAAAAAAAATCAATTTATACAATACTTGTATACTTCCTCCGTCTCATAATTATTGTCCATATTTTCATTTCGGGTTATACTAAATTAATTGTCGACTTCAAAAAACAGACAGAGAATTTAGTTCGAGTTTACTATTATTACCTTCGCTTGAGGTTATTGTTAGAAACATCAAACAAGTTTTAAATTAATTAGTTAAAAGTAAAACTATTATTCTGCAAAAAGTAAGAAACAGAAAGTTGTAATGATGATGTTTTTTTTAAACTGTATGTTTTTTGTCCGTGAACAATTATTTTGAGATGGATGGAGTAGTTGGGTTTGTTTAACATTTAACTTCTAGACACTTATTAGAAGTCCGTGTATTTGTCACATTTGCACCGCTCCATATTCACGGTAGATTTGTGAATTTCTACCACTTTGCTTTATATCCTGAATAAAAAAATTCAGACTCCCATCCATGATATCCCTCTAAAAGGAATGTTGCAAAGAGCCCATTGGCTCCACCTTACCCTCAAGGAAGTCGTACGCCTCCCTCCGGATGTTCGTATATAGAGAAAGTTCCATGATACAAGAAAGATTTTGCTCACCAAGCATAAGATTGAAGAGCCTATCTTGCAATAGACCATTTCTTTCTAATATTGTGAGTTCAAACTATTTCATATCCAGGATGTTCCTATAATGGGGAACATTGAGAGCTTGATCCAAGTGATTGCGAACAAGCCCCTTATAATCCCCAGGATTATTCTGAGGAGGAAGGTTGTAGTAATCACGGCTCTAGAGACTTCGTATGCGATCGTAAATCTCAGCTTCGTTCTCTCGGCTGCGATTTCGGATCTAAACGTAGCCAATGATTCACTGCTCGAGGAAGACTCCAAAGCCGAAAGACTTGTTGCATTTCCACTTTCACTCATCCGGAAGAGACTTGCCAAATTAAAGCGCTTGTCATTCTTACCACTAGGGAAAAAAAGATCTAGCTAAAGTACAGAATAAGTAAATAAGAATGAGAACTACAACAAAAAGAACTCTTCTTTCTCTTCGAAACTCATTCGATAAATCAAGATTAAAGTGACTAAAAGTAAGAATCCAGTTATGATGGTGGAAATTTTGGGCCAGCCGTTCATTCTTAGAAAACGTCCAAAAAATACAGCCCCGAACAGCCGAAAACCCTCTGACATCAATTTATCCAATTGAGGCATCTTGATTGAGAATAAAGGATCCCCCCCCCACCAGGGTTTTAAGGGTGGTAGCGCGCTACTACTTAAACTCCTTATGTGAATTCTACTTACGCTAAATAAAAAAAAATGTAGCTCCCTGTTACGATCGATAATTGAGAGAAGGGCCTCATTGGAGGATGCGTCCCGAGCGATTTTGCATTGAGTTTTCTTTTAGTGGGAGTGACGGAATGGACTCATCACTCTCCTGTCGTGAGTCCTTGAAGGCGGGAGATAGTAGAGAATACTAGGTAGTTACCGAATGCCCGACGTGGCAAGGTCTTATAGCGTCGCCACTATACAAGCCACCTTTAGTGCAAAAGCAACGCCAACTGCTTGATTTGAGCCAAAACAAATTTTTTTAATCAATTAAAAATGGGTTTATGTGTTATGTTGTGTTTTTTAGTGTATGTGAAAGCACAATGACATGATAGTGATATATTCTTTTTTGTCATTTTTTTAAACCTCTTACATATATAAAAGTTTTAATTATATTTTATATCCTCAAACATTTAGAAGTTTGTTTAAGTGGGCTAACGTTTATGTAATGTATTTGGTCGGGTTTTTAATTTTCAAGTTTTATTTTTAGTTTATATAATTTGCAATTTTACTTTTATTGAAAGAAAAATTAGTTAATTTGAAAAAATGTAAAAATAAAATAAAATGGTAGTTCCCAAAAATGGAGTTTTGGCTTTGAGCCATGAGAGAGAGGGTTTTTAATTGTGTGTGTGAAAAGAGGTGTTTGACGAGGTGACATGACGTGACACCCAAAAGAAGTTATGGCTTGAGCCATGACCCCGATGCTCTTATAGTATATTAATCAAAACCTAAACTTGTTTTCTAATTAAAAATTGCAATATAATACACATTTGTTGTATTTAATAAATAAAAGTTACTTCATTTAGTTATAGAACTAGTGCTTTGAGAGTACTTGTCAGGAAACCCACTTACATAGTACATGTTGAGTTTGAGAAAAAAAAAGGCTAAATATAAAAAGGAAATGCAACTCCTCGTTAGGATCGACAATGGAGAGTAATGAAAAATCCAGGCATAAAATAAATTGCATAACAAATTTCATCTATACAAAAATAAGGTAAATGTTGTTACTTTTCTTTGTTGCAACTTAGACCATTCGAATGTGATTAGAGATCTGCAAAATAGTCATAAACCAAGTTGTAACAAATTGACGTTAGGCTAATTATCTAGACATCACGAAATTAATCATTTGAATGTTGAAATGTCATCGTAAACGATTAAAGGCGATCAACAACGTTGAGGAATAATACACTATCCTCTGTATATAATTCTTTTTGCCTCTTTTCTCATACACCTATTGACTTCATTTTTAGAAAATGCTTAAGGTTTTTGTCGGGTATGGTTGTTTTGTGGGTATAGGTTGTGGGTTCATGGTAGTAGTTATTTCAGGTGGTGGTCATTGTGATTTATGGTCATTGGGGGATGGGTCGTGGTATCAGGTCATGGATAGTAATGGTCTTTGCTATAGGTGTTGGTGGTTGTGATTTATTGGTCAGTCGGGTCGTGGTTTTAGGCAATAGTTCATAACGCTTGTTTCCAGGTGATGTTTGTTTTTCATGTTGTTACCCAAGGTGGTGGGTTGTGGTCATGATTTTTGTTTTTCGCTGTTGTGGTTCCATGATTCATAATGTTTTTTCTTCGGATGGTGGTACTTTGTTTCAAGTCTTGGTGGTTGGGGGTTCGCATTGTGGTTCAGATCTATGGTGGAGTCGTGGAGGATGGTAATGGCCGGTGTTTCAATCATTGTTTCAGTTAACACATGTTTGGGTTCATTGTTGGCAAGTTTGAAGTGGTTCGGTAAGAAGCTTGTTAAGGTTCGATTTAGCAAGGGTCAAAGGTCAAGGGTGTGTTAGCGTCGTGGATGTTCAACTAGCGCTAGTTCTACAAACTTGGATAGTTTCTACGTCAGATATATCTTCTTTTCGTTGTGCCACACTCGGTTTATTGTCTGGTTTGGTTGGAGGTTCGGGTGCGTTTTGTTTCAGTTGTTAAGGGTCATGGTCGATCTTTCATCCATTTCCATACATTCTACCAGGTGAATGCCCTCCAATGGCTATGTGTGTTTGTTTGACTGTTTGAAGTGTCACAGATGAAATTCCGTAGTATTAGTAACGTAAGGTTTGAGATTGATGTTTAGGGTTGTTTTAGAGTTTTAACATTGTGAGGGTCAAGATTGATATTTGGTGTTTGTAACTCCTACTAGCATCTAAGGTTATTTTTAGGGTTGTTTTTAGAGTTTTAGGATTGTAAGGGTCAAGATTGGTGTTTAAAGTTGTTATAAGTCCTCTTAGCATCTTGCTAGTTTTTATTTATATATAATATGAGAGTTTTGCTATATCTTTCTACATTATATTCCTCAGTGTTGCAAAAATCGGCATAGCCGGCCAATTAATCGGCGATTAATTTCTAGGTGGGGATTAACCGCTCTGATTTTCATTAATCGGCCTTATTAATCGGCTTCGTCAAAAATCGGTCATTAATAGAACAAAAATGGCCAAATCAGAAAAAACCGGATAAATCGGCCAACTCGGTTACGGATAAAAATCGGCTAAATTAGGCATAAATCAGCCAAATCGAAAAAAAAAATCGGCTGGATCGGCTAAATCAGGCATACAGTTTCAAAACTTTATAATTTTATATATAAAAAATCAAATCCGATTAATGCCCGCCTAACCGATTAATCGCTAGGCGGTACCCGGCCGCCCAGCTACCGCTTAGCGATTTTTGCATCCTTGATATTTCTACATATCCTCCTACACACACAATAATGTAATATATATTTTTTCTCCACTCATTATCTCTTTGCATCCAAACCGTCTATTCTGACACTTGTCAGGATCCTGTGAGTAGGAATATGAGTAGGAATGTGTAATAGGAGGAACTATCATTTCTCATAACATGAATAGGAACATGTAGTAGTAGTAGGAACATGACTAGCATCCAAGGTTATTGTTTAGGGTCGTTTTCAAAGTTTCAGGATCGTAAAGGTCAAGCTTAGTGTTTAAGGTCGTTATAAGTCCTCTTAGCAACTTGCTAGTTTTTATTTATATATAATATAAGAATTTTGATATATCCTCCTACATTATATTCCTACATATCCTCTTACGCACACAATAATATAATATGTTTTTTCTCCACTCATTATCTCTCTGCATCCAAACCATTCTAACACTTGTCAGGATCCTGTGAATAGGAATATGAGTAGAAACATGTAGCAGGAGGAACTATCATTTCTCATAATATAATTGTCTTTAAAGAAAACAACGTTGAGGACATAAAAAAATAATGGTCAAAGAGACAAACTATTGTGAATGACTAACTACATATCCACACAATATATCAACTAATATAGACAAAGACATGTTACCACTTTTTAAAACTTATAGATAACTAAATGAACCTCTAAAACTCTAAATCACCAACTCATTGTCTAATCACCAACTCACTATCTAAAAGATTCATGTTTCCTATCTAATCACCAACTCACTGTCTTATCTATAATTATTACTTGCGAAAATTACATAGTTAGACACTTCGGGAAGTGTTTTATGAAAAGAAGACACGTTTCTAGCCATTATCTTATTTGGACACTCATTTCGTGACCTCAAAAGAGTGAAGGGCGAAATGCACTTGGACACACCAACCATGAGACACGTGGATTTCTTATACATTTTTTTATGGCCGACCATGTCACAATTCGCAATTTCAGGTCATTTTCATATCATTATTTGAATCACTATTCATCATTTCACAATTCATCATTTCACGTAAACTAGGTTTACGGATATTCATTTGACGAAACCAGGCAGGTTAAGTCACATTATCATGAGACATCATTCATTATACATTTCATAGACTAGGGTTAGTCTACGTTTCATCACGACATCATTTGCATTCTATCCCACTCGTAGAATATATAATTTCAAGTACGTTACATTTATTTATTTATTTCTAAATAAATAATAACATATGATTACAGTTTTTAACCAATACACCAAACAAATTCCACTAGGGCACTAGTATATTTATATATTAGTTACATTTCCACTAAGGTTTATTAAACTATATTTTATATATTTTGGTAAGTCACCAAATATTAAACCATTACTTGTAGTTTTATATAACAAAAATTGTACCAACAAAGCAATACCTATCAAAACACCCAATGTATACAAAAATTATATTTTTATAATTTTTACATCTTTGTTATATCCCGTTTAGTCCCGTTAAAATTTATTTCTAATTAACCCGGTACCCGATAACGCTAAAATTACAAAACTATACACTAAACGGTACCCCGTAAACAAAATGTTGCACAAAATCTACACAAACCAACCACACCTTACGTGGCTGGTTTTGGGTGCCCTCTAGGACACTTGTCCTAACAAAATTACCACTATATAACACCTAAATTACACCTAACCTAAAATCATACATGCAATCTTAATTTTTAGATAAAAAAAAAAAAAAAGATGATCTTTCTCTTCCTCTCTTGAGACCCACGACCAAGAACAAAAACAACAAGAAGAACCACCAAATTTTTCAAGACCAAGTGTTATTTCAAGTACTAGTGATAATCTATTACAAGGTTTTGAAATATAAACCTATAGATAAGTAGGATTTTTATCTTTAAAATTTCCTAATCATCCAAGTAAGTTTATCAATTTCTTTTTCACAAATTTTACCAAATTTCTTGCAAGGTTCATGTGTTTTTATAGTATATGCACATGCATGTAAAATCTATACCACTAAACTTATGCTTTGTATCATTTTATTTTTAAAATGGATGACTTGTGAACCTATGGAGAAATGGATGAAAAATGACATTTAGGAACCCATGACACCCTAAGAGGGTGTATGGTAGATTATGGGATTGTTGAAGTTGTTGGTGATGGACTTGGACAAGAAATAAACTAGAAAAAACCATTTCAACACTATATTTTATGCTACTGGTCTTCTTTTAAAAATGGGGAAAACTCAGTAGGTTTGGATCCCTTTTTGACCCAAGAACTAGAAAATACACTTTTAGATGAATCCATGGTCGAAAGAACGGATAAAAACGGACTTACGATGAAAAAGATATGTCAAAAATGAGTTTCACTAATTATATATACATTTCAGAAAAATATAGTGCTGATGCACGAATTTTATGGACCAAAAGCGAGCCTTAGACCTTGTTAAAAAGTACCAAACTATTGAAAATATGCTAGTACACTTTCTCACCATTTAGGGGATATAAAGAACTCGAGAAACGGACTTATAACGAATTAGTTATGAATTTTCAAAGATAAATGTTCACTAAAAATTTCTACCAGCACTTTCACATAGAAAATATTCTAAGTTTGCCCAGAAAACTTGCAAACACCCATGTTAGAGGCCATTTTCCCGTCAAATGACTCAGTTCTGGAGTTGGGACTCCAAGGAACAAAAGTTAGTACTCCTGGAGTACTTTTCAAATCAGTTGGCCTTTTGTCATTTGGAGTTATAACCTGTAAACTATGACCTCTCAAATATTCCTAAAAACTGCCCAGAAATGGCAGTTTTGGCCTAAACACCACACTTCACGACTGTTTATTTCATAATCTATGCACATAAGGGAAAAATGTCAGTGTTAGAACTTTTAGATAATGTAACAAGCTTTCCAGAAACATTAAGTTTTCTTCCTAATTCTCAGTATACACTATTTTACAACTAGTTTTCCGAGGCCACTTTGACCGTTTTCAGAAATTGACAAGTATTATATTTTACGACGGAAAGTTATATTTTCACATGTTTTCACCATGCGACTATCATAAAACATCGCTACTCCATATGAACATGTAATATACATTATGACTTAATACGATAATATAAATTATATTTTCGACGATTATACATGTTTTGAATTAATACGAGTGGTATAGATTATAAGTGCAAGTGCATACATGAATTCATTTCATAATCTAAGTTAGATTACATACATTCATTTTAGGTTGCGGCTAGGAGTTGCGCCTTAATATTTCAAGTTCACTTCATAGTAAATTGTTGCCTCTATACAGGTGAGCGTTTTCATAGCCCGTTTATTTTATTATTGGTTTTCTAATCCCACGGGGAGAATACATTGCACCATTTTCCATACGGGCACTCAAGTATCAAATTCAAGTACAATCCGCTTAAAGTTACTGCATTTACCAAGTTAAAGTCCCATGGTTTTTATCATGACGTTAACTTCCCCTGAACGAGTAGTGAGTCGATAGATCTATTGATGGGTGGCTTCCATCCGCGTTGTTATACAACAGTCAAACGTGCTATTTCATGTCTAACATCATTAGATGCTGGTAAAACACTACTGGCGGGCATTTTCTCGTCAGCTTCGTGTCATTGAGCTTAGGGCTATTTACAAATTTTTCTAGATGACTTATGTCTTACACATTTAACTTCGAGGTTAACCGCATAAGCATCCATTTTTATAAACCTATGATTTCTCACCAACATTATTGTGACCGTTTAGCAATGTAATTTTCAGTAATTAAGACATCTCATGTTGGCTGCATTTTTGCGACCTACATGGAGGTCCGGAGTCGGACGCGTCTCACCTTTCATTTTGCTTGAACTTATGTACGTTTGGATGCATGTTGAACTTGTTTTAACTGAACTTGCAACACCATTTGGGACCTATTTTGTAAACTCTGAATGTTTTAATGATCAAACGATGTATTTTCAAAACGACACTTTAGGTCGTTCAATATAACCTTGTATGAGATGCCATGTTCGTTACACCCAGGTATTCCATTCCGCTGCCATATAACAGGTATTTTCAGGGTGTGACAGACCACCATTTCGCCCCATGTCCCGCCACGAAACGCATTTAATAGGGCGAAATGCCCTTGAGAAGGAGGAAAGGTAGTCTGGCATTTGTCCCTTTAAATTTTATGGACTTTGATAATCGGTAACAACACACACTTATCAATAACAAAACACATCATACAACAAGAAATCAACAAATTTGATACAATCCATCAAGAAAAGATTTAAAAGAAACAAAACCATCAATGACATACACACTACAATTGAGCATCAAACTTGAAGCCATTTATTAATTCAAAGCTTATTAACAAACATAACCCATATCATGTTTTGAACCGGAAATCACTATATCCAAACAAAGACACTCATGCTATAATATAACATAAAACTTTAATATATTTATGAATGCAAAATACAAAAAGAAAAAACCATATATTAAGATTTTATCCTAAAATCAACTTAAGAGCATTTCGCCCTATTATCACACACTTATCAATATCAAAACACATCATACAACAAGAAATCAAACAAATTTGACACCATCCATCAAGAAAAGATTCAAAAGAAACAAAACCAATAATGACATACACACTACAATTGAGCATCAAACTTGAAGCCATGTATTAATTCAAAACTTATTACTCTGTAATAAACATAACCCATGTCATGTTTTGAACCACAAATCACTCTAACCCAACAAAGGCACTCATACTATAATAAAACATAGACATTTATGAATTATGAACACAAAATACAAAAAGAAACAAACCCCATATTAAAATTTTATCCTAAAATCAACTTAAGAGCATTTCGCCCTATTATCACATGACTCATCATTCTCAAGGGCATTTGTGGTGGGCCATGGGGTAAAATGGTGGTCGGGTATTAAAAAAAAGGACAAGAAAGCAACGTATCGCACGGTGGTTGTGTCCAAGTGTCTTTCGCCCTTCACCCTTTTAAGGTCACGAAATAAGTGTCCAAATTGGCAAACGGCCGAAAATGTGTCTTCTTTTTATAAAACACTTCCCGAAGTTTCTAACTATGTAATTTTCACATTATTAATTAACCATGTAAACTATAATAGGACATTATATCGCAACATGACGCGTTAGATGCCTCATTAATTACTACATTCGACCTATTACAATGGACACAAGATAAAAGCCACGGTTCGTTCGTTTCAAGCTTGACCATAAAGTTAGAAGTTTAGTAATTAAACAGTACTTCTGCAGCAAAATGGTGCATTGGTGCCTGTACTTGGTCTTTCACATTCAAGTGCAAAGAGCCAAAGAGTGTAGCTAAGTTTACAAGTGTCTAACTATCCACAAATGTATGATCTTCATCAAATCATTGTTAATGTAGTTTCGTTTAAAAGGCCATGTGTATGCATTACTCTCTACTTCTGCCTTTAATTTGGCTGCTTTCGAACGTGAATACCAAAAAAAAAAAATCCCAAGAACATATTAGAACTACGATAACGAACATGGTAGAAAAGACAACTACAAAGAAACAAACAAAATCACTTGAATTGTATATCACTCTTGAAGAACAATAAAAGCAAGAAAATTGTCTCTTTGCTTAAGAACATGTTCCGTAATGTGTGAATGTTTGTATACTTGTGTGTAGTGAAAAATAAGAAAACAAAGCTTGCAATAAAAATTGAACTATCTCGTCTCTTGTGACAAAAAGGACAAAAGAAATCAGAAAGGTGTGTCTATTATTATTTTATTTTATTTTATTTTATTTTTTTGGAACAACAAGATGTGTCTATTATTGCCGCCAACGCAAAATTCATTACTTAAATAAAAATTAAATGGAAAGACATTATACCTTAAGCTAGCTTTTAAACTCAAAATTTTTAGGACCTAAACCTATGCCATAACTTCATTAAAACGTTTTCATAGGAAGAGCCATGCATCTTAGGTATATACTAGTATCATCTTAATATATTATAATGACATGTGATGATTTATCATTATTTTATAACCTTAATTTTCACACTTAATATACAAAATTGGTGATCAAGATTTCTTGGTTTCTTGTGATCATAACCCCTAGTTACTTTAGCTTATAACCCATTTTTTCCCACCAAAAAAGCAACATGTTTTGTGCAAGCATGTTGGTAAAAGACTCAAACTATTGCGTTTGTTCATTATTTAAGGCCTTATTGGGGGGTCAAGTTGCATCATTACCTAAGCACACTTATGGATTGGTTTAGTGCTAAAGCATGGGACATTATTAAACATATAAGTGGTCTAGAAAGTATCCATTGTTAATAGTATATTATTCATCTATGTCTCTTACTGTTATTGTTTGTAGCAAGATAAAAAGATAAAGGCAAAGTCTTCTGAATCATTTTAGATATTTGAGATGAATCATTTTCGTGACAATAAATAGTTGTAGATGATTCAACAGTGTTTCCAAGTGATTTTGTCTTTAGGGTCGACATACTTAAAGTAAGCAATAATACTTTATGTATTTATAAGTTTTAATTGCATTCCGATATTGTTGATATTTAAGATTAGTTCATAATGCGTTTGCAAACTTCAGTTAGTCCAAGATCAAATTCAGAATACAATGAAGTTATGACTTTTTTTAAAACTTGCAATGGTGGCTCAACAACTCCATAATTCCATTGATTGGTTGGAATTAGTGTATTAGAGATTTTGATATGCGAGTTATTTAATCCAATGATGGTGAAAATACATTACATCATTAGATTTTGTTGTTTTCATGCATCATGATGTCAAAACAGTAAGTTTGCTTACTTATTAGTAGTAGGGGTGTAAACGAGTCGAGTCGAGCCGAGTACTGCCAAGCTCGAGCTCGACTCGAATACTAAAACTCGAGCTCGAAACTCGACTCGAGCTTTATATTTCGATCTCGAGCTCGACTCGTTATATAAAACTCGAGCTCGAAGCTCGACTCGAGCTCGATTATTTTCATATTTAAGGCTCGAACTCGATGAATACTCGACATATCAAGCTCGGCTCGACTCGATTTGTATGAAAATTAAGTAAATATATGTATAATAATGGGTAAAAGTGTAATTTAGTTGAAGCTCGTTAAGGCTCGCGACCTTCACGAGCAGAGTATTCTCGAGCTCGAGTTCGGCTCGAAAATATACTCGAGTAGCTCGAGCTCGACTCGTTTACATCGAGTCGATTTCGAGTAGTTTACGAGTCGATCCCGAGTAGCTCGCGAGTTGTCTCGTCTCGTTTACACCCCTACTTATTACTTGATGAGAATCACAAACACTGGTATTTTGAGTCAATAAATGAAGTATTAGAATTAATTTGGATTTTGTGATAGATAGTTAGATACAACATAAATCTACCTTCTTTGAATGCCAATATTCTGCTATGATTTGGAAGTTAGTGAAAGAAAAAGTGGGTGAAAGAAAAAGTGGGATATAGTACTCTTCCTGATAAATGGGAAGATATCATTAGCAGAATGTCTAGCATGAGGCATAACAAGACTATCAAGAGTGTCTTGGTTAGAATAACTTTGGCAGCTTGTGTTTATTTTGTGTGGACTGAAAGGAACAAGAGACTATTTGCTAATGAAAAAACAGACAATAAGGAGCTAATGGAGAAAGTGGTTAACCATGTGAGATTGAAGCTTTCAAGCCTTAAAGTGAGGAAGATTGCACAGATTGTGGAAGTAAGCAAAAAGTGGGATGTTATGATGAATATAGTGTAGAATTTGAGATGTCTTGAGTATGATGTGGACTGGTATGGAGTTCTGAATTAAGAGGTGTTTGGTTCTTTGGATAACAGAAGTAGTATGCCAATCTATACTACTACTGTTCATTCCAACCATAACAGTGGTGTATGTATCTACTACCTTGGAGTTCTTTGGGTGTGACTGTACTCACTGGATCATCATTCTCCTAATCAGTTGGTCCTTGGGAGGAAACTGTGTTAGGCTTTGATGCTATAGTGAGAGGTCTAATTCCATTGAATGTACCATAAAGTAGAGCATCTCACTGTGAAGGGTATATGGTTGAGGAGGCCAATGTATGATGAATGGAATAGCGAGGAGTGACAGATGAACCTGCTTGGTCCATTCAATACATTGGCACAGGAGGATAGGTGGGCATCATGGAGGGTGAGTGTTTCTAAACAACTGAAGCCTTTCTAGAGAAGGAAATGTAGGTTGTTTGGAAGAGGCCCCCCCCCCCCTTTGGATGGGTTATGGGTGCCTAGTGAAGCCACACACATTCCTGTCTTTACTATTGTGGGAGCTGGTTTAATGGTTTAGATGGGGAGTGATGTGGAAATGTAGCTAGATGGTAGGTGCACAATGGTGAAAGTTCAAAAGCATTGGCTGGCATGGTTTCTGTTATAGTGCAGCCAATACTTGTGATTTCTTCTCTGAGATAACAGAGAGATGGTATATTGAATGAGGATATCTAATGGAATAGTGTTTGGATATTGGAGTATTAGCTAGATATTGTATTTCTTTGTATCCTCCGGTTGATGATGTATCAATCCAGTATTGAGAATTGTACTGTAATTGTTAATGTTGATAGTAATATAAATCTTTCACCTTTTACAACAAAAAAACATAAATCTACCTTGAACATATAACTTCCCAGCCATCTAAAGCTTTAAAACTAAGCAAGAGTTAGACCAAAACAAAAACAAATTTTGACAAAAACAAAATCAATCAATGAAAAAAAAACATTAGTCAACTTTTGAGAGCACAAGTACACGTTTTAAGCAAGTATATTTTTCTCACCTACGCGTTTCTCTTGATATAGCAATAAATAAGAGCACCTCTAACGAAAGACAATGAAGTAAGAACGTTCAAATTTTCATTTTGTGACTTAATCATATTGAAGTGAAGCTTAATTATAGTTTTAGTGGAAGAATTGAGCAATTTCAAATCTTTGAAAACAGCCATATGTAACTAACAAGTCTTCCAACTTAAATAAGATCAAGTTAAAATTAGCTGAATGATATGAAGATGAAAAGAAAAGGGATAATGATTATGAACAGTTACCGAAATATTCAACTTTTTTCATTAAGGTCGTTCATCTTTTAAATCTAACATATAGGCCACCGACATACATATTTGTTTTCGTTTCCACCGACTCTAGTTGAATTTTTTGTCGAAAATCTGTGAAATAACAAAAATAAAGCTGGTCTTACCGTATCAAAACAATACCAATATGATTTCAATGTGAACCGTCACTTATTCGCTTATAATTGATTTAAATTAAATAAGGATGCACGTAAACGATGGATAAAACTAGCATTTTACTTTTCAATTTTAATTTGTTTGTTTGAATATGTTAAAGATAGCCTTGTTGTTATTTCATGATTTTCTGCCAAAAAAATTGTCAAAGTTCGTTTAAATGAAGATAAATACATACTTGGGTGACCTATAAGTTAGTTCTAATAAATTTACGGTGTAAAAAGCAAAAGATAAGTGGTTATTAAATGTGAGTTAAAAAAGGCTCATAACTCTTATTACTCAATGAGGCAATAAGCAAAGCATGGCAAAGCTAAAAAGTAGGAGAGTTTCAGCCTATTGAGAAAAAGAGAATGGGATCCCGCTCCGATCCCCATCTCTCCGTACCAACAACAGCTATACATATAAAGTTGAAGACATCATAATAGCCGTTAATACTTTTTCAATTTTGGCTGTTTGAAATTTAAACACCTTTTACTTTTTGTTACTTTGTTAGGATCACCTAATGGGTGGATTGGGTATTAGCTTAAAAGGGCTGAGAACTTAAATACAGTATGTATGCAAAAAATAGACTTTGGGCGACTTTTGATTTGTTCCCCGTTTTAGCTGAACTTATTGTCTTGACCCGTTTTGAGATATACCTCATCACAAATCGTCAAATTCTTAACTAAAGTGGTCGACTTTGCTTCATCTGGTTTCTACTCTAATAATGGTCTAAACCATAATGATAGCTCTTTGCTAGCACAAAAAGGGGAATATAGTAAAAGGGTTCATTTTTAAGAGTGTCTGTCGGATCAATGATGCATCAGCATTTCAGTAATTTAAAAAAAAAAAAAAAAAAAAAATTGAGTTTAAACTTGCAGACTGGCCACCACTTCCCTGGTAGGTGTAAGTAAAATTAATCCATTTAAGATAGGAACCACCATCATCTCGAATAATCAACACGCTAATTTTATGTTGCAAAAAAAAAAATGGAGTTTAAACTTGCAGACTGGCAACCACTTCCCATGGTAGGTATAAGTAAAATTGTCCCATTTAAGATAGGAACCACCATCTCGAATAATCAACTTTAGTCATTGATGAGTAATATATGAACCACCATCTCGAATAATCAACTCTAGTCATTGATGAGACAAAAAGAGTGGTGGAAATCTTAAAAAGGGTTATAACTATAGCAACCAATTCTTGCTACAAGTGATGCGTCATGATTCAAGGGACGCCCAAAGAATTACCTTCTTGAACGTCCCTCCCACCATTTAGGTTTTACTTCAGACTAGAAAAACCTTAAAGACAACATTGAACCAGAATTCAACTTCATAGAAAGACAGAAGTCATTATACAAATGTCAAAGAACTTGTTTACTGGATACAAATCAGCATAAAACCGATCATATTCGTACAAGTTAAGTATCATATCAGTTCCATTAGACAATGAATTGCAACCATAACATACCAATTACTGTGGTCTACTGACTGGCTCCAGTGCTTCAACAGTGACTACGCTGTTACCTCTTATAACCTGCAAAAAGAAAGAAAAATCAATATATATTGGCTCACTTATCTCAAATGAGTCGTAGCTTATCCCATTTTAACCGATATACTTGTGAATGGGTTGATTTGGATCGTGTTTCATCCCATACAGGAATGAAAAGAACCTTAGCTTAAATAAAAATGGGTCGAGTGTTGCCCACTATCTATTTCGACGAATGCAAACTCCTACATTGCATTAGATCATTCTTGTGACATAGTTATTGTAATCATGATTAAAACATTATTTATATATAAAAAATGAGCAATAAAGTGTTTGTGAGTCAAGCTAACCCGACTCGGCTTGTTTCAACTGAACCTGTTTCCTCGTTGCCCAACCTGCCCATCTATTATTTAGTCTTGGTACCAGAGACTTACCACCATGCCAATCTCGTTTTTCTCTTCACCATTCACTTCTACAGTGTTGTCAATGACGAGGTTCATAAACTGATCAAAACCACGAAGTGTCCCGACCACTGTCCGGTTCGCATTCAGCTTGACTGAAATACAAGAATAAAGAACAAGTCAATCTTCACATCACACGGCCAACAATAAAGGCAAAATAAATAAATAAATAAATAAATAAATAAATAAATAAATAAATAAATAAATAAATAAATAAATAAATAAATAAATAAATAAATAAATAAATAAAAAGAGGAGATTTATGGTTTCCTATCGACAAATTTAGCTGTATTTTTGTTGGTATAGATAATGTTGGTCAATAAGAACTAACTAGCAAATTAACAACAATAAAGCACACAGATTCACTCAGAGTAGAGGTGACCTTTTGACCAATTTCATATAAATGCGTTAATGTTGGTTAGCTGAATCAATGTGAAGCATATCAAATGGGTCAATGAGGTCAGATAAGAATTGTAGTTAAGTGCATAAAACCTCCAAAATCATTTCATATTTGAAATTTTTAGATCATTATTCATATATCAATTCTGTAATCATAAAAAAAAGATAATTTTTAAACATATCAAATAAACTGATTAAATAGTGTTTAACGCTTGCCCAAACCTGATCGACCTATTGACATAAAAGTTCATACACTGATACACGTCTTTTAATATTGATACATTTCTCATAGAACACTGAGTTATTGGATATTAAATGACTGGTTTCGAATACTCCCAAACCAAATTATTGGAGTACGAAAGGCCCTGCCCAAAAAGGGAATCAAATAGTCCATTGTTTTTTTCGGGTATCACCACGCGACTTAATTCCGATCACTCCCTAAGGAATAGGAGGCGATAATAGAATGAACATCAGAGAGTATATTAACGTCCATCAACATTGGTGATAACTGGGAAAGTATTTGCTCTATACAGCATGCAAATGGATGGAAGATTATAAGATGCTGGGCCGAGCATGACAAACTTATTATAGCAAACATCAGAGCTGGGGGTAAATACTTCTGTGGATGATGAAAAAGAGAAGAAACGAACAAACTGATGGAGGGACATCATAAGAGCTACCAAAAAGAATAAGAGCTCAACATTTACTATGCGGGAAAGGAGAACTGCTGAGCTTAAAGAAAAACTATACGATA
>LBNU01034970.1:31790-42504 GCA_014162995.1 Artemisia annua
AAGAAATGAATCATCCTCGTCATTCTCAATACCCGGAGGTATCGAGTCATCCGTAGCAAGAAATAGATCGACATTCTCTAAAAGAGGGTCACGAGACGGATTATCGGAAATAGGTAAAGAATCAATCTCAAAATGAAAGCACACGTAATCCGGAAGAGAGAAATCAGCATGAATAGTGGGACTGCCACTACTCGTCTCTTCAAATCGAAAAATCTCAAGCTCGGGTAAAAAGTCACTATCCACAACGGGGATAGGAAACGAAGAGTGAATCATTGAATCAGAAGACGGAGTTGGATTTTTTAAAGCTTCGATTTTTGAAATAAGAAGATTGATATTGGATAATTTTTCACGAAGTAAATCATCTTCAATCTCATCATCATCAAGGTCAAAATCCTTCGTCTCTTCAAACTCATAATCGGAATGCGATTCCTCAACATCATTGATATCTCCACAAGAGTCGTCATCACTTGTAGTATACTCATTGTGAGAATCGGAATAACTTTCAGCATCATCACTTTCGACGTGATCTTCTTCAATCGGAATATCATTTGTATCAACGAGAGGGTTCAAATGAATAGTGGTGTTTTCGTTTGGAACATCCTCATCCGGAAGTGTATCGTCAATAGATTCATCAAAAACTTCATTACTCATTTGA
The DNA here is from genome assembly GCA_014162995.1 of Artemisia annua. Classification (NCBI taxonomy): domain Eukaryota; kingdom Viridiplantae; phylum Streptophyta; class Magnoliopsida; order Asterales; family Asteraceae; genus Artemisia; species Artemisia annua. The sequence goes on from LBNU01034970.1 coordinate 32,446, forward strand.
GGGGGGAAAGATGACGAGTCTTCATTCAGTAACCTTTCAAGGAAAAGAATATCCCCCTCTGGATCAAAATAAGTATCATCAACCATCGTCGAAATAGAATCATTATTAAGAAAAGTATCGACCTCATCCAAAACAGAATCACTTCCATCAACTGATGTGAGAGAAGGATGGGAAGAGTCGGGATTATCTTCGGATATATCAAAAGGAGTATTTTGAACAACTTCACCGTTAGAATTTTTCCCGGACTCACTTGGGATTGGGACGAGGTTCTCAACACTTGACTCATTGAANCTCCAATCTTTTCACCAAAGGATCATTTTTGCCAAAGTTTCATAATACAAGAACCATAATTGTTATTTTCTAAAAGATTTTAATCCCAGGGGCTATTTTTGACAACTTTGCAAAGTTCAGGGACTAAACTTGTAAACTTTTGAAACTTTTCATCAAAGGACTAATTATGACAACTTGTGATTTTCTAAGGACTTTGGTTGACTTTTATTTCAAAATAAATGCTCAGGGACTAGATTTGACAAGTTTTGAAAGTTGAGGGACTAAAACTGCCAATTGTGCAAACTTTGTTCGTTTTTCATTTGTTTTCAAACATTTTGCATCTAAAACATATAAAACACAACCCTGGGATATTTTCAGTATTTTGATGCATATTTGGGTGTTTTTGGATGTTTTGACAGTTCAGATGATACAAAAATGATGAGTATTTACACAGTCATCACTAATTCTATTATTAAATTGTTTAACCCGATAGAGGCCTGAATCAACCCGCTCATAGATAAATGGGTTGAAATGACACCTCTAACTATGGCCTATGTAAGAACTTCTAAGTAAACTTAACCATGAAACATTTAAGGTCTGTTTATACACATCAGTTGTCCTACCGATTTTGAAATCAACCTATAAACATTAACCGCAATAGCATGCATCTTACACTTTATGTCATATGTCACACATATTATAAATTAATTTTGGAAGTTAGAAAGGAGATAAAAAGAATAGCTTAATGAATGTTACTTTAATTGACGACCAAAATCATCTTCCACCAGGGTATCTTTAAATGACGACCATAAGCAACTTCCCCCATTGTTCGTCTTTTATGTTCGCACATATGCATAGAAAAATGAGATGCATAGATAGTAAACTATAAGGAATTTACCTATGATTATTGTATGTGAAATGCATGTTTAAAATGATAGATCACCAAACCATGCATAGTGAATGAACTTAACAGAGAGACCATAAATACAAAAGTAATAAAAATCTTATGTATATATTTGTAGATTTTCAATGCAAATTTTGATGCTTTTGTAAAATGATTGACCTGTTCAACACATTCGAAAACTGCATCTAGGGAAAAAGCATAAGAGGCGACCCGCGATCCGCGGTTTAGGTAACGGGTGAAACGGATAGTTGTTCTTAACATGTCAAACAGGTTTTGGTAAAGTGTCATATTGTCAATCAGTCATGCATGATATATTACACAAATGATGTTAAAGGTGATAAATAAGATTACAAAATAAATTTCTAGTTTTTAAATTTAACAACTCGGAAACTTAATAATATCTTTATAGCCAAAACATGACTAAGTAGAGCAATGGTATGTGACAATTTAGGTTAGTTTCGGTGACTTATTTGGCCCATACTCTTTTTTAACCGTTTCTTTATTTGACCCGTATCTTTTTTAACTGTTTCTTTATTTAACCGTTTCTTCAAAACTGGTAAACTATAGATGTAAAGTTAGTTGGCTAAAATGTACAAATCTAGTAATATTACCTCAAAAATAAGATTGGTCAGCTACGAATTCACTTAGGAGGGCACCATGATGTGAGCATAGTGGAGTACTATTTCTCGGTTCGTTGTCCCAGCGAAGATTTGACGGCGAATAAGTCGAAAACGAATGTGTGTGAGTGAAGTGAATAGAGAAAATTTGTTTTGATTTGGATTTATACTACAAATTATATGAATTAACAATCAAAATTAACTAATAACGCTAAACTTATAAGCATATTAAGCACAAATGATAAAACCATAAACGCGAATTAAAAATAAAACGTCTACGTAACAAAATAAAACGCGAATTCTGAGCTACACTAAACCTACGGGTTCAAATGAAATTTCTAAAACTTTGAAATGATAAAAGAAAATTTTAGGAAAAAGAAAAATATTTTTTTGGCTTTTTATTTATTTAATATGAATTAAAAACTATTTTTGTATTTTTATTTAATAATAGAAAATCAAACTAATTTTAAAATGAAAAATTTATTCTACAAATTTATTTTCTAAAAATCTTATTAATCTGAAAATGAATTTTAAAAATAAAATCAGAAATTATTTTTGTCTTTTTGTGATTTATTTTGAAATTTAAAATTGATTTATTATTCTAAAATCTATTAAAAATAAAAAGAAATAGTAAATGAACTCAGAAAATTATGAAATTTTTACAGAAAATCTAAAATGTAATTTGAAATCTGAGAAAAATATAAAAAATGGAAAAATAAGCTGTAAAGTGCTTATTGGGTTTAAAACTGCTTATTACAAGTGCTTATTAATAAGCACTTGCAACAAAACTCTAAGAAACTATTACAAAAAGATCTCAGAACTCAATTAAGCCTATTCAAACTGAAATCAAACCATAATTCCAAACAGAACTCTCAAATGGACAAATTAGCAATATATAAGAGTACTAGAATAAGCAAGTAAGCAATAGAATAAGCCAGAAGGTAGGAGATCATGTAAAGCTCTTAATCAACTACAATTATGCTCAGAGAATACAATTAAGCTCAGAAATTGGAACTCATTTACATAACTGCAGTCCAAATGAAATTCAACAAAACTAGTTCTAAGCTCCTACTTTGCAAGTCAAATAAGCAGTCCTAACAAGCTCTGATCTAGCATATTATGGGGGCAAAAGCTAGTTAAGCCTACTGACATTCTAAAATTACCAAAAGCCCTAATTCTACAAGGCCAATTGAACCCTAATTTGGCCACAGTTCAGCACCCAAAACTCATAATATGACTGCATGCATCATCAGTATACACTGATTATTCTAAAATGCACATTAACTTTGACCAAAATGAATTTTATACCTCTGTATCTGTTATTAGGTGTTTAATGATTGAATTTAAGCACTGATTACACTTACACAAACATGAAATGCATCAAATGAGCCAAACAAGTAACCTCAGAACAGTAAAAACACAAGCAGTTAAGGATTTGAAGGTTAATTTGACTTTTTGATAAAGTGACTACCAATTTTTATGCTTCAACTGATCTAATAGTACCTAGTGTAAACTATTTATGCAAGAGTGACAACTAGAAAACAGCAGAAACACAAAGAATGGATCAGATCCAAACATCCCCTAATATAACAGATTATACTACCACAAGCATACCTAAGCTAATTAACACTGATCCAGTGATCAAAACACATATAGAAACAACACTTAAAGCTAAAATAACAATAAAATGCAACTCTTAACCACAGTAACACTGAAACGCAGGTAAAACAGAATTCAAGCTATATTGAAGCAGAAAAAATGGAACAGTAGCCACTACAACAAAACTGGTTTTAGAGGACCCCATTTAGTGTCCTATATAATAAGTTTATAGGACCTTTAAGCTAATAGGACCAAAATTAAAGTGTCCTATAGGAAGGGGTTGTAATAGGTATTTAGGACACTTTTGAGCGTCCTAATAAATGGCAACATTATGAAACTAATTTTTTAGTCCCTTAAAAATGTTTTATGCAACCTAAATAGCGTCCTAATAGACCACATTAAAGGATGCTTTACAGTGTACTAATACATGCTTACCCTTCTATTATGTTTTAGGACTCATCCACGGGTCCTACAAGACATTTTAATGGGACGAAGTCGTAGTGCATAAACTCTTATTTGAGAACCAAAAAAAGGGTCCTAATACAACAGTACCTTAAATACATCGTTAGGACCAAAATTGGTGTTGTAGATTGAGTTCCAACATCTCATACATTCGACTATTGTTGTTATTATTTTGTTAAGACGATTAAAGAACATTATTGAGGACGTTTCTTTCATTGTATTAGACAGATAGTAGTAAGATAAAAATTCATTAATTGTTTATTAGAAATGATTTCCTTACAAAAGTGTTTAACCCATTAGGTTGTAACATCATCAAAATTAAAGTCTTCCAACATTTACAAAGTAGTTAAAGAGAAATACAAAAAAAATTGTAGTTTGTTTGTATTTATTCATCATTTTAAAAAAAAAAAAAAAAAAAAAAAAAAAAAAAAAAACTAGGTAATTGTCTTGTGTCATCATTCATTATCTCGAGATTATACCTGCAAATAAATAGCACAAATTTGTGAACAAATCATCTTTATTTAAAACATGATTTAAAGGGAGTAGCGTATCAATAAAATGAAAGAAAAAACAATATACATAACCTTGTCAAATTGCGGCAAAAAGGGTCGATCGCATCCTTTAAGATTGTAATTAACCAATTATGAAATGCTAACATGCAAATATACAAGGATGGATGATTTTTATATGTTTATCCCAATTTATACAGTGATTCTCAACACGTCAATACTAATTAAAGAGTATACAAGGCTGTAAACATATTATTACCTTTAACTTGGCAAACAAAGCCAATCAATGGATTCAATTTTTCATCATAACACCAAAAACATTTCAAAAAAGTTGATTACGTACAGTTATAAATGTATGAAAGGACCTTTCAACATCAGCAACCTGCAAACCGTGAATCCTAGCAGTTGCACACGGTTAATAAGAGTGAAAATAGAATTAAGACTACAAAATTCCTCCGCATAATAATAAAGAATCCAAAAGAAGACAATAAAACTAATTAGAATCAAGGGCACAAAATTACCAAATCATATAAAGGTAACAAAATATGCATCAAATTTATAACAGAATAGTAGAAGATTTCAAACCATGACACCATATTAGTGCTAACTGGTGTGTTCTACTTGTTACAGATTAAAAAAAAAAAAAACATAAATCATAGATTGGAAAAGGAATTCATTGGCAGTTATAATTGACAAAAGAGGGTTATAGAAAGATGAGATTACAATAATTGATTAGTGGGTGAGAGTAAAAGTAGTGAGAGGGAGAAAAATAAGGGCGGAGTAAGCCACTTTTACGAATTTGGAGCGGGGAATTTATGGGGTAATGAAAATTAGGAGGGAAATTAAAAAGTTTACTTTATCCTAACCAATGTTTTAAAACCCGGTTGACCCGGCCGGTTCAACCGGTTGAACCGGAAACCGGCTCGGAGACCGGGCCGGATGTGACCGGTTTTTTGCTTGTTTGAGACCCGGATTGAACCGCAGGTTTTTTGTTGACCCGGATTGATCCAGTTTGATAAACCCGACCGGGTCATGATTTTTCATCAAAAAATCTAAGATTTTTTTTTTCATTAACCTTTCTAATTTTAATTGACAAGTTAAAGTGATGAATACTAATGTTAGTTAATATTTTATAAAACCGTAAATTAGAGTTATATACTATTTTAGAAACACCAACTAATATTAGTTTTAATGTAGGCCGTTATAACTTAAAATCAAAGTTGATTATTGTTGCAAATATTTGCTGTAGAACTTAAAACCAAAGTTTATCGGTAGAGTGTTTAGTATTTTACTTAGTTCAATCGAATGTAGAAATAAAACTGGACAAATCATGAGATCATGTAACTCTACATATTAAGTATAAAAAATATATATGTACATAAATGTGGAACCGGTTCGACCCGGCGGTTCAACCGATTGAACTGGTGACTCAATGAACCGGCGACTAAACCGGGTCGATAAAAAAACCGGGTTTTAAAACATTGCTAAAAACATTACATATCAATATCTCAATTTATTTGCTCAATCTTTATCATTTGACTTCTAACTTTTTTAAAAGTTTGTGATAACTACATAACTAAGTGAAGCAAAATTTTAACTAGAAGTAAAAATGTGTTGAGCTGCTCGTGAGCTCGCTAAAAGCTTGATTTGAGCTCGAGCTTAAGTCGTGGGTCGTGTGAAGGAGTGGAGCTAGAAAGTTATGGTCGAAGGGGCAAATTTTGATAATATTTTGGAACTACACCACAAATCGATTCGTTAGGGGAGAAATTACAAAAATTGCTAGATATTTTAATATTTTTCCACTACAATTTTTTTCGCTAAGGGGCACGTGCCCTTTGATACCATTAATTTAAGTGTATAATAATCTTAATTTAAGTGTATAATAATGGCTAGAGGGCACTTGCCCTTTAATACCCCGTGTAATTTGCCCCCTCTTATCTCCGCCTATGGTCGTTTGACACTCTTAATTTAAGTGTATAATAATCGTAAATATAATAAAATCTTTTATATATTAGCAGAAAACCTGACATTATCTAACGAGTTATTTAGGAGAGTTTTGTTATAAAATTATTTTTGAGAATGTTTTTAATCAAAACGTCAGCCAGTCAAACCTTTTTTTTAGTAACCATGGTTTCCGGCATTTTTTGCCGACTAATCCATGGAGTTTGAACCCACCGCAACGTAAGGGTTTAACATGAGCCAACAACTAGTTATAAACAAGAGGGCACTCAGAGTTTGGCACGCAAGTCACACGCGCCAGCGCAAGACCATGAGGTCTCATCTTGTCTATAAATAGCAACCTCTTGTCATTTTCAAACTCACCTCTTGCCATTCATTTCTCCCCTATATTCTCCTCTTTATAACCCTTCTAAGTCTTTCAATCTTCTTGTGTCTACCGGCAGCAGGGCCGTCTTTGAGGGTGTACAAGGTGGGCGACCGCTCAGGGCCCCAAAATTATTAGGGCCCCAAAAATTTGTCTCGTTAACAATTACATGTGTGTGTACACATATTTGTATGAAGAAAAAAGTATTTAGAGAAAATATCTTAAATGAGTAATATGTTACAACGTTTAGATAACTAATTGCATTATATCTTTTAAATGGTAACACTTTATTTATAACATTCTTTCTCGAAAGGCCTCATTGTGTAATTTTGTACAGGGCCCTCAAATTTTTTATCAATTCATGGGACGGCTCTGACCGGCAGCTGCTTGCCATTCCTTTCGGCCAACAGAATGACACTTACGGCCTCTTTGGAAGTTTCCAAGTATGTTAACAAAGTTTTCTTTGGGTTTTGGTGTGGTAACGGATGATAAATCATACATTATCTTCTTCATTTCTTGAAATGCCTTCTCCGCATCATCCGTCCAATGGTAGTCATCTTTGTTGTATTTGGTGATGTTTTTCAATGTTTCAAATAATGGCAATGATAGTTCAGTCGATTAGGACAAGAAACAATTCAGTGCAACTAATTTTCCACTCAGGCTTTGCATCTGACTTCATGTCTTGGGAGATTGCATATCCACAATTGCCTTTCTTTTCCTCGGGTTTGCACGTATTCCTTTTAAAGGTCACCATGTACCCTAGAAATTTACCTTCTTCTATACCAGAAGAGCATTTTTTATGGTTAAATTTCTTGTTGACCTTTCGGAGAGTACCGAAGGTCTCAACTATGTTTGTGAACATCACCCTTTCTCCTTTGCTCTTGATGATATATCATCTACATATGCTTCAAAGTTCCTTTCAGTTTGGGAATGAAAGGTTGAATGCACCAACCTATGAAAAAGGTGTGTAGGTTCCTTTGGACGTGGCAAGTGACGTCCTTAATGCACCTGGCACAATGGAAAGATACACATTAACCTCGCCATAGGTTTGATCCCAAAACTTAGCTCCAACGTGAGAGTAAGTATAGGTTAAGGCCGAACGGTTGGATAATAAATGTGTGAGTACATGTGTAATTTACTTAAAAACCAACTGTGGTTGGTGCATTTATACCGCCTTAATCAATGTACCTGACACCATAGGAAAGTGGTGAGCCTAGCTACGCCTATTCTAGGTGCTACATGGCATGTCCACATGGGGGACAACATCCCGTAATATCCGTGTAAGGGCGGCGCACGTTCGGTCCTTAGATGACATATGTTACTGTTGCCACGTCACCTAGTCGATGTAGACTCGGTCATAGCTGTCCTTCGGACGTGTGTCCTCCGGACACGTGTACTTCAGATCACATATGTCATCATCTATAAAAATTCATACTTAATTGTATGATGGGTGAGAATGATTTTGTATCTTATTATAGAATGTGCGAATGACCTCCACACATTACTTTACGAAATGTTTATTTTTCTCAACCTTTGCTTATTGTAACATATACTAGGATATATGTATCAAGTTTATCTGTTAAAGTTAATTTAATTAGTCCTATATACGAAGCTTCCTATTAGGTTGTAATTAAATAGGACCATGGCAAGTAAAAGTCTTAAAACATAATGTAATAGGACCTTCATATAGTGTGTCCTATTTGGTTCCATTATAACAGGACTTCCACAAATAAGCGTCCTATAAAAATTAATGTAATAGGACATACAAGTGAAGTGTCCTCTTAAGATCTATCATAATAAGACCATATCAAATAAGGGTCCTAAAAGTATGTTGTAACGGGACCAATTTATCAAGTGTATTATCAGCTTGACCATAAAAAGACCAAAAAACTAATGTGTCCTAATAGATCATTATTAGGACCCCAAGTAAAAAAGTGTCCTAGGAAAAGGTCCTAATAGGCCTACTTTTTTGTAGTGAGCATAGATGAAACCAACAAGCTTTATCACTTCAAAATCTACTAAATCAGAATCAATTAAAGCTGCACTAACAGTTGAATACCAAACAAAATAAATCTAAGCTAATGAGGCTAGTTAAAACTCTATAAAGCTAACATTGGAATTTAAGAACTTACAAGATCAACATCAGCTGAACAAAAGTAAACTTCAACATAGCCTATCTTTTATAGGCTCAACCACCACCTCAGTACACCATTGATCACCATAAACCACCATCAACTCCACCATGTTCTGTTTCAGTTGACTTTTGTTGACCGTAAACTCAATTTACCATTAGAAGCAGTAATAAAGCAGAAACTCACCACAAGCTTGTGTCAAGCTTGATTGTACTTATGAAAACAGTAGAGGAAGTTTAAAAACAGATTTAGAAAATTTAATTGCATTGATTTAAAATGAAAATTACTTTTATTATCACTAAGAACTGATTACAAAATGGAAGCTGAAGGGTTACAATAAGCTAAAATATGTAAGCTTAAGCTAAAAACTACCACACTACTCTACTCCTACACCTAAGCTAACTAACTATCTAACCAGCTAACTGTTGTGAGGAGTGAGCTATATATAGCTGGGTTGAGGAGCGTCTTGGAAGAGTCTGGATACAGCATCTTCGTTAGAATATTCCAATTTAGATCCCTTGATGCGTCTCAACCAATCAGAGGTCACCATATCATCCTTGTGACGCGTCCCATCCACTAACTTGCTGCCACATGTCATTCCTTTGCTGCCATACTCTGACAAGGTGTCAGGGGTGTGGGGAATTGTCCTTTATGCCCTTAATACGAGGTAATTTGGGGTGGAAGTGGGTAATTGTGGTAAAAGGTGATTTAGGGTTCTTGAGGGGAAGCTGGGTAAATGGGATTTGGGGGTAAATATGGCGGGTGTGGATTTTTTAATATAATTTTGTTTTCTTTGGACCGGGTATGGATAATGGGTAAAGGAATGGTGGGCTGGGCTTGGGTAAAGATTTGTTGAGGTTGGGTTTATATTATATGGACTTGGCAGCTTTGTACAAATAAGTAACAAGGACCAAATTTGCAACTTTGAATAGTTTAGGGACAAAATATGTCAAATCTGAAAAATATATCCAAGGACTAAAGTTGACCAATCATGATTCTCCAAGGACTTGTTTTGCCATTCTGAGCTCAAATGTGAAAACTGCTTCCCGGGCTCCGGCTTTTGATCCTTTTCCAATCCCGTGCTCGTGTTATCGGGTTTTCTTGATTTTTGTCCAATTAACGCATATCCGTACCTGCACAATCAGAAATGCAAAAACACGTATATCTTTGGCATTTGTTAGCGTTTTTGGTCTTTCTAGTCTTAAAATGGTAAATAAATGATATGTAATTTAACACATATCAA
>LBNU01034970.1:44853-55701 GCA_014162995.1 Artemisia annua
TAAAGTTTAGTGTGTGTTTGCTTGCCAAATCCTAATGGGTATTATATGTGACCAAGACATTCAAAATAGTCACATTGTGAAATATTCATGTGACTATTATTTATAGCAAAATGTGAAGTCAGTTATCATTAACCTTGATATTAGTCACATTGAGTTTTTGTGTGACTAAATTAAAGATGCTATATATATGGTCACATGAAGTATTTATTTAGGTGGCTAAATCATAGTGTCATATTTTGTCACACATTATTTAAATGTAGTCACAATTCGATACATATGGTCACACATTTCTGATAACTTATGTATACGTACTCTATCTACCTAGTTTGAGTCTAATTTGATATTCACTGCATGAATTGAGTTCAGACTATTATTCATGACTCTTCATTTGCCCTATTACAATGCTCCTAGTTATACTTAGAACTGTTAAGTATATTTAGATGTTGGGATGATTGTGCATATGTTATGGCTTGTATTTTCTTTGTTTCTAGACTAACATTTTGCAGGAAAAGCAAAGAAAAAGTTGTTTGGATTGGAATATGGGTGAATGCTAGTAACTCCGAAGTTAATGCTGCTAAGGCAGAACTTAATGCTGCTAGGCAGAACTTAATGCTGCTAGCTCGTTAGTGCCTCACGTGCTTTGCACGTGAGGGTATTTTCGTCACTTCACTGTTCCCGCTATAACACATTAACACACTTCAGCTACCTCCCTTTCACGAAAATCGACGAGGATATTTTTTGCAAATAACAAAACTAAGTCGAGTTTAACACAACATAATCACACTCACATAAACTCTCTATCTTCTTTCAACTAATATCTCAAACAATACAGTCGGTGCTTAGCAGTAGTGATTCTTCAAAAAACACACGTACCAGGTAACCACATTTACTGATTTTTACTTCATTCAAACGGTATTTTGCATTGTTTTATAACCTAATTAATCGTTAATGCAGTAACCATGTTTGGTAATCAATTTATTTGCGCTGTGGACAATCCTGATCAACATATTTTGGATGAGTTTGTAAGTTAACACCATTATTGACAAGCTGTTATTTCTCTAAGAAACTAGTGTTAGGTCACCATATTAGTAAACACAAGTAATCTTATAAGAGAAATGAGATGAGAATTAGACTTGGTTGATTAATAACAATATGAAAGATGAAAGAGCAAGAGTTTTCTTAAGATATGAAATTAACCAACATTTTACAATGAAGAGTTGATGTCCTATTTATAAGAGAAGAGTAGGGCAACATTCCTTTCTTCCCTTACTTGCTATGTCATGGGCTTTTAGGCCCATTGGACATCTTATTAGACTTAAACATAACCATACAAGTAACTAAATAACGTAGCTAATTATGATAATTCTAGCAACCTATTACATTAACTGAAATGACCGAGACTTGACTGAATAGTTGTAAACTATGATCCTAACAATCTCCCCCCTAAGGATCGGTCATGAAGGATTGTTGAAGGATAGAAGTTCGTCACGGTCATCGAGGTTGCTTGACGTCTTTGTCTTTGGACTTTAACTGTTGACATTTGTAGCTTTAGACGTCTTCAAAATGATAGTAGTAGAAGTGATTCATCGTTCTTTGTTCTTTGTCTTTGTTGATGTGAGAATGAGAGATGATGTTGTAATCCGCCACACGTCACTTTCGGTATCTCCAATGGATTCGCTCCGATCCGACATGCTCATACATCTTTGACTGTGTTGTAGTTATGCATTCGTAGCTCTTTGTCTTTGTTGTTGAAGATTCATGATTGTTGTCGTAGAATCTTTTCTTTAGACTGTGATGTTGCATCGAGCTTTCATTGGCATTGAGATGTATGTATGAGCACGTGGAAGTTGGTGTTCAAGATGGCATTTGTACCTGAAATAAGACAGTTAGCAATAATACAACCGGTACTTACAGGTTTGAACTAGAATTCATCAACATCATACTGTGAAGATTCCTTCTAATTCGCGCCAAGGCNAGAGAGATCAACACAGGTTTTTGTTTTAGCTGTGATATGTGATTCATGGTCGTGTGGTTGTCGTATTTGGTGGAGGTTGTGGAACAACTTATTGGGTGCTTCAACGACTTTGACGTTGGACGGCCCGATTTGTTTCAAGTTCATAATATTATTCTACTCCTCTCTCGGAATAATACAAGAGATAAGTCACACGGTGTCAAAACGACTTAGTATGCAAACTTTGATTTTCTATTTTTCCAATCTTTTCAAGCCATTTATTTTCTTAGAAATTTTTGTCAGAAGATTTTGTCGAATTTTGTGTTGATATTTGTTTGAGGAAAACGGAGGTTTGCATTGAGTTTATAGCTTGATGCACAAATTGGAAAGTGTCATCAAATCATTATCGATAGATTGACCCCCCAATATGATTACTCTTATTTTAACGAAGACCATTGTGTCTCAGATGTTTTTAATATTATTGTTATTTTGTGGTTAATCCTAACGATATTTAGTCTTTATTGTTCCTGTTTATTTATATTTATATTTTGGTAATAGGTGTTAGTTCGATGATAAGAATTTTTTTATGGTTTGATATGTGGATTTGGCGTGCGAACTTCCAATGATATTAGCAAGTTTTAGAATGAGGTACTCGAGTGGAGATGAGATCTTTTTGATACTGGCCACAGGTTAGTATTGTCTTCATTGAGATTCGGAATTTCCCTGGACTATAACTTACACAAGAGAAACGACGAGGGAGATGTTATAATATGTTTGGGATTTAGAGGGGTTTCGCTTGGCCTCCTTCACTGTCTCGAGTAAGAGTGTTTATGAAATATAGATATAGATATTGTGTTATGTAATTGATTTATTTTTAGTCTATTTTGGGCTTGCTTTCCCACCGAAGCGCTTTATTTAGGGTTATGCGGGTGAGTTCTGTTGTAGCTTTAGACTCAGCCCGAATTTAATTTAATTTTTGGGGTGATTATTGCGATATATGAATGGAGGAGCCTGGGAAAACAGAGATGCCTTGGGATTCATAGTGGTTGAGTAATACGTGTAATGCGGCTTCACTTTTCTCGGTTGTTGTGGGTTTGGGTTTGGATGTGTTGTGGTTGTGGTTGTTTTGTTTGGTTTTTTTTTGTTTGTTTTGTGGTGTTTTGACCCGTGAGTGGAAAGAGTTGGGAGTAATGAATAGGATATTGTAGTAGAAATGGGTGTAACACAAGCGTATTGGATTATAATATAAGCAAAGTCAAGAGTCTGATGTCAAGTGGCTTGTGTTTGGGTCGGGTAATAATGTTTAGAGCAACCGTGTATGTCATGATCATAAATCTTTTCGTCCTACTTGGATATTTTTTTTCATAAAGATTATAATCATTCGCTTGATTATGCTATAAATCTTATAATCTTTTATCATTCTACGGTGGTTTCGCGGCGCGGTTTTCTAAGGAGATGTGAAATTTTCTAAAACAAATGTATCCATTCACTCTGTCATTTCTCATTACTCGTGATTGGTATTCGTGGAGTCATCGTAGCAAGGATTAATTAATATTTGCGGTAATTCTCTCTCTTGGTGTTTTAAATATGTAGGGTCAAGGTGACGATTTTTCGGTGTTTTTTTAATAATATAGATTTATGAATTTATATCTCAAAAGTTATAGCACTTCTATCCGGAAGTATGGAGAACAGCATATGTGATAATTTTTGAGGAGGGACCACTACTCGCTTCTTTCAAGTATCGATTAATATGATCTTTTCAGAGCTCTGGGTTAAAAAGTCATACTGATGATAGTCTGGGGGGTTGGATTATTTGGGGATAATGAAAAGGGAATCCATGTTTGTATAAGTCAGAAGGTTTTACGGTGTCGGGATTTTGTTAAGCTTTGTTTGATTTTTTGTTGTAATGATAAGAGTATACGATTTATTTGGAGGATATTTTTGCACGGAGTAATGCATCTTCAATCTGTATTTTAGGTTATCCAAAGTCAATAATCCTTTCGTCTCTTTTCAAAGCTCATAAGTCGGAACGCGATTCTCTATCATCATCGGTTTATCTTCCACTTAAGAGATCGTCTATCGACTAGGTAGGGGTTAATGTAATGCGTGCATTGGGTTTTGTGAAATCGGAATAACTTTTCAGCATCTATCACTGTTTCGACAGAGTGATCCGTTTCTTCATCGGGTATAGATTGTTCATTTGTTTATCATCGAAGTGGATGTTCAAGTGATATGTGTTGGTGTTTGTTTCGTTTGGACATCCCGATCCAGAACGTTATCGTCAACAGATTTGCTCAAAAACTTCATTACTCATTGGAGGGGGGAAGTGACGAGTCTGATTCATTTTCAGTGTAGAGCTTGCTTAATTGTGAAAGATATACCCCTCGTTGATCAAAATGAAGTTTTGATCATTCTTCCGATATTAATGCTGTGGTTAAGAATCAGTTTGAGTTTAGCGGCAAGAGAGAGTATTTCGACCCTCATGGGCCAAATGATACTGGTTATTTACTTCCCTGCTATAACTTGGGATAGAGAAAAGGATAGGGAGATTGTCTGGTGTTATTCTGTGATATAGTCTTAATTTTATGGTAGTTATTTTTTTGAACATACTCACCGGTTAAATATTTTCCTCCGCGGTGACTTTCACTTGGAATTTGTACTGTGTTCTCAAACTAGACTTGCATTGATATATGTCGAATTCCGGCCGATTGCCGGTAGTGTTGTTTTAAGAGGCTCATCCCTATATTTGATTGTTGAGAGTCCTCACTAGGTTTCTATATTTCTGGATATTTGTGAACATATGAGCTTTTGGTGATAGATTAAGATAACAATTCGGTAATTTGCTCTCAATTCTTGTCGTCGGAGATCTCATAGTATAATAGGAAGGACTTTATAAGGATGTTTAACCTCTTGTTCCTGTTCAATCAAGTACGTCTGCAATCGAGTCTTCTCACTTGTGATAGGCTTCTCTGGGGAGTATTGAGCTATGTTACGATTTATTCTGTCGCCCAATTTTGGTCGCTGTTGTTTTTGTTCCGGTTAACGATCTCACTATGGGATTTTCATTTCCTCGCTAATTAATTCATTTCGGAATTTTGAAATTTTTGTCGGTGATTTTGTGGGGTTGTGTTATTAATCGTAGGTATTCTTGTAACTAGCGATGGTTTGGGCTCAATATGATAGAATTTTCAAACGATGCATCCTCTCGACGAATTTCAAGAATTTGATGAACTTTGGAAGTTTGAATCACTTCATGTGTAATATGGTAACTTGCTGCATAAGGAGTTTGAAAAATAGATTGAGATCGTTTTTGAGGATAATTATGCAAAACTCCGAAATCACAAGTGTGTAATTACGTTTCCAGCACTGTCGGTGGACGTAATCTATAGTTAGCAATTTAACATATTCTCATCATATTGTGATTTAGCAAAAACATGTGTCGCGCATGTTGATTCACTTCATCCGGAATTTGGGCGCTTCCACAATTAAGGACCAAGTGATGACGGGAATATGTTGTGGTGGTGTGGATATAGTAATTCGGATTGTGTTGTATGATGGTTATGTAGCGCGCGACTTTTGAACGTTCTCGGGGGGAGATGAGTGTACATATCAATTACAAACACATCTCTTACTTGATAATATCTCTCTACCAATTTGTTGTTTTCATCTCTTTTGTGACGTACATCCATACACAAGAACTCTTGAAGAACGGTTCGTTCCACACTTGAAAACAATGGATCCTATTGGAATGTAAAATATAGATGGGTTTGGAGAATATGTAGAGATCATATGTTGAGGTAAGAATTTAAAGGAATTTGATATGTATTTTTGTATATTGGGTTTTTGAAAACGAAACTATTTAAATGGTCTATTTTATTTCTAAATCTCGAAAAGTAAATAGTATTGTTGTGGGTTTTTAAGTAAAAGGAAAACGTATAAGCATTATATTCTCTTTTGTCTTTTTCTTTTTATATTTTTTCTTTTGTTTTAATTATTCTTTCTGCTAACGCGTTACGCTTTCAACTCTTGAGAACGTTTTTTCGCTTTTTATGGGCAATAATCGGTATATACAATGAATTGGTGGGTCACGATTATGGTGTCTTGTGTTGCCGAAAGGCTTATTTTGGTTTACCATAACCGCCCCTCCTTCATACTGATAGACCGAGGATTTATGGTTTACTTATTATATTTGGGATTTTGCAAATACTTTAGGAAAAATGTTTAATATTTTTGATTTTTTTTACTTTTTATGTTTTTATTTATTCATTAATAACGATAATCTTTCCCCGGTAGAAGTTCTTTCAATATCCACAAAACACAAACGTAAACGTCAAATTCGTTTCAAGCCTTCCCCGGCAGCGGCGCCATAATTGATGTGATGTATAGTGAGTAGCTAATTTCTCAGTTTCGTTGTCTCCAGCGAAGATTTTGACGGCGAATATAGTCGAACGAATGTGTGTGAGTGAAGTGAATAGATAGAAAAATTGTTTTGAATTGGATTTATACTACAAATTATATGAATTAACAATGAATAATCAACTAATTAAACTAATAGTACAAGCATCTTAAGCACCAAATGACAAAATCATAAACGTGAACTAAAAATAACGTCCTACGTATACAAAATAAAAAGGAATTCTAAGTATGTTAATCCTAACGGGCTCAAAAGTAATTTTTAAAACTTTAAAATGATAAAGAAAATTTTAGGAAAAAGAAAATATTTTTTTGGCTTTTTATTTATTTAATATGATTAAAAACGATTTTTGTATTTTATTTAATAATAGAAAATCAAACTAATTTAAAATGAAAAAATTTATCTACAAAATTATTTTCTAAAAATCTTATAAAATAAAAATTGAAATTTAGAAATAGAAATCAGATAATATTTTTGTCTTTTGTGATTTATTATGAATTTAAAATTGATTTATTATTCTAAAAGCTATTTAAAATAAAAAGAAATAGTAAATGAATTCAGAAAAATTATGAAATTTTTACCAGAAAATCTAAATTGTAATTTGAAATCGCTAAGAAAAATATAAAAAATGGAAAAATAAGCTGGAAAGTGCTTTTTGGCTTAAAATCAGCTTATTACAAGTGCTTATTAATAAGCACTTGTAACAAAACTGTATGAATTTGATACTGAAAGTTCACAGTACTCAAGTAAGCCTAGACAAACTTGTTTTAGATCAAAAATCTACTCAGAACACTTAAATGGAACAAACGAGCAGTTACAAAAGCCTTTTTCATATAAGCAATTCTAACTCAGAATAAGCAAAAAGGTACAAGGATCATGCAGGACTCTAAAACACAATCAATTAAGCTCAGAATGAACAACTGAACTCAGAATACAAGTCACGACACACTTATGCAATCCTAATAAAAATTCAGCAAAATATGAGCTAAAGTACCTACTTGCAAGCTCAAATAAGCTATCTAGATAAGCACTAAACTAAAAACTAAGGGGGGCAAAAGATTCACTACATGGCTGAGATCATTAAAAACCAAAAAGCCCTAAATCTAAGAAGTCAATTGAACTCTAATTAGACACAAGTTCAGCTACTAAAATCATGTAGGACTGCAGTTCATAGGCGCATACTGTCTTTATCATTTGTATTATAGCTTTGACTAAACTGAATTTTATTACTCTAATTCTATTACTTAGGTGTAATATGAGATGTCTAAACACTGAATTCCCTATTACAAACACAACCTGTATTGAATCACCAACTCAGCAAACTCAATTATCCAAAACACAAACAAATTTTAGATCCTAATGCTACTTTTGACTTTTGTGAAACAATCTACCATTATGATGCTAAACTAGCCTAAATGTACCCTAAAGAGACTACTGGTACGAAAATGATGACAAAGTAACAACTAGAACATCAAGAACCAAACAGATCCAAACAGTCCTGTCTAAACAGATATGGACTATGTTAACTAACTAATGCTACCAATTACCCATCAAATGCTCAGAATGATTGTTTAATCATCAAAAGTGACCAATGGAACAGTAAACTTCAACATTTTACCACTCTATCTCAAAATCATGAATCTATCTAAACTGATGCATAAATGAAAACATAAGCTAATTATAAGAAGCAATTATGATCAAACAGGCTTAAAAACACTAGCAGGTTATCTAAAACATGAACAATACAGAGCATTTAAACAGCAAAACATCAAACAGATCAAATCTAATTAAAGCTATGTAGAACTCACTAATAAAATTGAACATGAAATGGAGAACTTACAATGAGATTCCCTAACTGAAATAGGGGAAACAAACACCAATCCAAGCCTATCCCTTAGATAGGCTTAAACATCACCACAGAATCAAGGATCAAACACAATTTCACCAGAATCTTCATCATTACCATACCTTTGACTTTTCATTGACTGAATCAAAATTCACCACTAAAAACAGTAACGAAACAAAAATCTTCACTAGAAGCTATTATGAACTGAATGAGCTTATGAGATAACATCAATGGTAACTTGAAAACAGATTTGAACTAGTAAATTTCTGGAAAACTAAATTGCTAGGAATTTAAATGATAACTAAAACTTTTATTAAAAACTTAAAATGAGTACAGAATTTGGAAGCTTGATAAACTACAATAAGCTGAAACGAACAATTAAGCTAAAATTCACTAGTCTACTCTACTCCTACACCTAAGCTAACCAACTCTCTAACACCCTAAATTGTAGTGAGAGGTCTTCTTTATATAGCCTTGAGGTGAGGAAGAGCGTGTTTAGAAGCATCTCGAAATAGAATCATCTTCGAATATTCGTTTTAGATCCCTTGACACGTCCCTTGGCCAATCAGAGCTCTCCACATCCTCTTTGTGACGCGTCTTGACCACTTAAAGCTTGCCACGTTTCATTCTTTGTTGTCAGAAGGTTGTCAGGGGGTGTTGAATTGTCTGAAAAGCCCTTAATACGAGGTAATCATGGAGAGGAAATGGATAATTTTGGGAAAGGGTTATTAGGGTTCATATGATTTTGGGGGAACTGGGTAAAAGGGGTAAAGAAACGCGGGGTGATTTTTTATATTTATTTGACTGTGGTTAAGTGTGTTGACCGGGTGTGAAGGTTGGGCCGGGTTATACTTGAGGTTATGGGCTGGGATTGTTGAGATGGTTGTTTTATTTAATAGGTAAATGGGTTTAGGAATTTATTTTGGTTTAATGGGTTTATGGATTAAACTTTTGGCAGCTAAGTGTTAAAGACTTTCACAAGGACCAATTATGTATATTCTGAAATTCCAGGGACCTCTTGTGTAAATATTTTCAAGGGACCAAACTTGACTTATTGAGATTCTATGAGGACTTGTTTTGCCATTCTGAGCTCAAATGTGAAAACTGCTTCCCGGGCTCCGGCTTTTGATCCTTTTCCAATCCCGTGCTCGTGTTATCGGGTTTTCTTGATTTTTGTCCAATTAACGCATATCCGTACCTGCACATGTAAAAACACAAAAACAACAAATCTTTGGCATTTTGTTCGGGTTTTTGGTCTTTCTAGTCCGTATCTAAGGTCAAAGATATGTGTAAATTAACACATATCAAAATCCCCCAAACTAAGATATTGTCGTGTCCTCACGCAATGGGTTTCAATCACGCTTTAGAGATAAATAATTTCATTACTCTTTTTACTTAACTTTGAAAAGTAGTAAAATGTTCGAAAGAGATACGAAACCATTTATTCCCTTAAACGCCTCGTTTTACCATTTTCTTTGTTTCATTATTCATTACACTTATAACTTACGGACTTTTCACAACTTTATTCACGTGACGGTGTATCGACTTTCATTATCTTGCGACAATTATTAGGTTCATCGAGTAGAAACACGATTCATAGAAAAGTGACCATACGGATAAAATTCATCATCCTTGATTTTTCACAAGTTCCCAAACTAAGCTTATGAATGAGATCACCATTTACTTACAAGTTAGATGTCAATACTACTCATCGTAGTTACTTGTGTAAAAACCCCTTGTTCCCAAATCTTAGTGTATCTAGAATTTTTTACTTTTGTTGAGAAATGAATTGCTTCATATTTCTCGTTTCAATATGAATTAGTCCGATAAAGATACCAAAAATTCTAACGCTAAGTAGTTAGTCATCTTCTCTTAAGAAAGTTTGCACGAAAAATGAGGTCCACATCAAGGATACTGGATACATACATAGACTTTGGAATACATCGAAATAGACATAAGTTGGCGAGTACAATTCACGTGCACCTCATGCGCCCGATCTAGGATCATTCGCATGCACCTCACGTGCTACCAACTTTAGTCTTAACACTTAATCTCATAATCCATAAATCTCAACATAAATCCTTATTCTTTCTTTTCATTTTTTTCACTTTTTTTCATACTCTTTTTTTTTTTTTCTTGCCTTAGTAACTTTTCAACTCCGAACCTTCACGGTTTCAATCCAAGACCTACCGCCAACTGCTAGGGTTAGAATGTAGGATCCAAGGTCCGATCTCAATCCGAAGTCTCAAAGCACCTTAGCTCTTATGAATACCGGGCTTTAGGGTAGCTCCGAAACCACATGCGTACTACGCAATACAACGTAAAACAATACAACTCAAAACAATGGCGTGTATCCTTGATGTGTACCCAATTTTTCAAGCAAAGATTCTCTTAAGAAGATAAAGAACTAAATTTCGTCAAAACCGAGACATCTTTAATTATTATACACAAAATATGGGGTGAAACAAGCTAATGGGAACGAAAAAGCCACAAGTACCTTCGATGAGCTTTAAAGAGAACCACTACTCCACGTATGACATCTAACTTCTAAATAAACACTATCATTTCTCACTCTTCGCCTTTTTAAAGTTCTCAAATAATGAGTACTCGCGAATACTTAGCCGATAATCAAGCCAC